>APFE031678706.1:84695-131738 GCA_000404065.3 Pinus taeda
AGTATAGATGAAAATCACCTCATAGGGTAGATACATCAAGTTCCAAGTGGTTTTGAGCTGTAATGAATTGGTTTCCTAGGTTTTAGAGGCAAGTTGTTCCACTGCCTACTTTTGTGTTCCTACTAATTGATAGCATAGGTGATTTGGATGTCTATATCATTTGTTTTTTCAGTCATTTGTAAGGGTTGGACTTTGGCAGAAGTGTTGGACTCATTGAACATTTGTATTAGCAGTTTGGCAAGGAATAAAACCAGGTTTCACAACTATTTTTGTGGGATTCTTGTGACAGTGAGTTTATGTATTGTTTATTCTTTGTAATGAGTTTTTTCTGATGTTTTATATGTATCCACATCTCTCTCTCTCTCTCTTCTAAACTAAATGAATCAAGGTGAATAGACAAAATACACTAATTTACAGTGCTTTGTCTTGGGAATGCATTTGGTTTTCATTGTTTTCACTGTTTGAAGAGGATTCATAGCTTCTTATGCCTTCCTCAACTCCTCATTTGTCTTACTCTACCATCTCAATCCATTGCTAGTACATAAACTCTTGTCTACCTTGCCCCACAGGACATGACTGTATCCCTGAGTTGATTTCCCGGACCCAATCTGCCTTCTCCAATTGATCCAGCAACCAAAACCTAAAATCAAACAAAAATTCTCTGATCTACTATACCTAGCCTAAAATCAACATTCATTTTAGTCATCCCAAGCCCTAGTTTCCAATGTCCTAATTAAAATTGACAAGGAGAGTGCCCTCTCCCGACCTAGTAAGGCTAGCTACCCGGTTAAGCGTGGTTTGATGTTACCCTAGACCTACCTTTCTTCAGCTTGAGGTAGATTTAGGCACTAACAGGTTGCTCGAATTAGTGGCCATGAGATTCTTCTTCTTATTATCTTTCTTCTTGTTCTTCAAGTTTAGCTCTAAATGCATCTTCCAACACTTCTCCTCTGTATGGCCATCAATCTTGTACTGGTTGGTAGACTATTTTCATGGGTGTGTTGTGGCTGTCGTGTTTTTATATTTTCCCCCTTTTTTCTTCTTCTTCCCCTCCTTAGAAGTGTCTCGTTTCTCCTTTTGCTTCAATCCACTTGATTGTGCTCTCTTTAGGCTTATGTTCTGTAGGTACTATGCCTATACATAAGCCTTGTCCACCGTTTTGGGCTTGAACAACATCAATTTCTTAGGCACATGGTGGTACAGACCCCCCAAATACTTGAGGAGTAAATTTTTGTTCTTTGGATAGATACCCAAGATTATAACCATCTTTTTGAATTTTGTGGAGTACTCCTGCATGCTTTGGCCCAACTTTTGCTTGAAGTAATGCCACTGGATCCACTGGTCTTCGATGTACCCAATGGGATGAAACTATGACTTAATGAGGGTTTTGAAATTATCCCACTTAGTCATTAGAGGTTCTCCCTCCAACCTCAGGGTTTCCATGTGGCTCTCACACAAAGTTAGTGCATAACCCTCCAATTTCAGCGGCGCGAATGATATCTTTTGCCCTTCCTCTATTTGATGGACACTGGAATAAACTTCCAGTTGCTGCAACCAATGGTTTTCCTTCAGAGTGTTGATCTCGCCGTGGTATGTCTTGATATCAAATTTTGCTTCCACTTTAAACAAGGATTGGTTCACATCACTTGAACTAGGTTGATGTTTTCTAGGTTCTTTCTTCGGCTGATTATCTGCATCTTCCCGATCTCCAGATCCCCCTTTTGATTTGTCCTCTGCATTCAAACCCCTTTATTCTCCAAATATCCCAATCTTATTGCTTAGGGACACCATGAGGAGTTTTACATTGGAGTTTATATCTGTGACTTGTTCTTCAAGCCACAGAAATCTCACCTCTGTAGGATCACGAGGTTCATTTACAGATTCGTCGCCCATGATTAGGGTTTTACGATTTTCATCCCCGCCGATCTAGATCCCTGAAATCTCCACAAAATACCCAAATAAACTTGCTCTGATACCAAATGATCCTTAAACTGTCGTGGATATTCCACTCGACAGTTCGTCACAATAGATCTTATAATATTATATTAAAGTATGAGATTATACACTATTACAGTTTTTTTTAATTTCTAGAACTATAAAATTAACTATAATTAGTGCATGCATGTACAAGTAAATCAAGCAGAAAAGTATAGAATGTAAAAATAAGTTCACACACACATAATACACAAGATATTCTCTCTGGGAAACCATTTTAGGAGAAAACCCAACTGGAAGGTGAGGCCGCTTTGTTCTCTTTCTCTATTTGGAAATATGGATGTAGATATAAAGAAGTAATGTCCGTGGCCTATGGGATGCTACAATGCATAGATCCTCTTTATGTTCTCTACCTCCTAGCTCTCCTACCTATCTTTTCTAAACTGAACAAATGCTCTCAAAAGAATGGAATGCCTCTTCCTCCTAGTGGCTGGGTTATAACGCGGCTGATAGCCTACTAGTGGTTAAGTTTAACTAGATAAACTCTTAACTAGGGTTACAAAATAGACTCTTCTAGAGTCTTTTACATCAAAAACACGTGGCTATCCCCTTTTCCATGAATAATGGGGGTTGATGTGGCATCCTCCCGAAGTATAGGTGTGAAAACATGAAGTTCAACTTCTAGGCGGCATAAATTTTTCATACAGAATCTGATTGATGCGATTCTTGCATCGTTGGTATTAGTGTCAGTCAGTTTTTCATTCCACCAGTGATCAAATTTTCTCTTTTAGAATCTCCATTAGGGTTTAAGGTCAAGTTTTTTTCATTTCACTAAGTCTTTCATTCAAAAACTTTGGTCACTGGTTAGTGTGTCTAGGTTGTCAATTACTCCTTTACAAATTGCCATGTTTTAGTCACTATCATTATACAATTGGATGCACCATCTATGAAAAGCTTTCTGGTCATATCAATCTCATTATCATGGTATTCATCCAGCTCTCTATCATCCATTAAGTCACTATGGTTTCAGTCATTGAATTTCTCATTCCATTCATAAATCACATGTAAAGGAAAAGTGTTACAAAATAGTTCAAAAAGGTTATATTTCAATTGAATATGTTGTAATAAGTCTCAAATAATACCAAAGCTTCATTCAAAATATTCACAAGTACATGATTTTCAAATCAACAAAAAGAAAGGTCATTTTTCTCTCATTTTCTCATTCATCACATTGTCAAGGGAGCTCTCGTCTACCATCCATCATTTCCTAACAGCTTAGGGTCATACTTTTTCAAAAAATGATATTTTCCTCAATCACTACGCATAGAAATCTTTCGGTGCATTTCTAGATAGGTAAGTTACGCACTGGTGAACTACGCTACGCATGGGCCAGAGTTCCCAAAAATCATTTTTAACCACTAAAATTCATTTTTCAAGGGTTCTCTTCTATCATGTCATTCTCCAGGCTTCACAACAAGTAAGTTAAACCATTCTTGTGCCCTCCTTTTGCCTCTTATTTCAAGAATGGTTTAGATGCTTCCACTCCTAGGGTTTATATGAATTTCCTATTTTTAATCCTCAAATGATCAAATGTTGCTCGAAACCCTAGTTTACTTGACCCTACACCTCAGTTTTCAACAAACGCACTATCCCCATCCATCACAGAACCCTATCCGCTCATTTTCTATCCTTTTTCTCTAAACCCTAATCTACCCTGTCTCTTTCAAGAGCAGGCCCATGTTTTGGCCTTTTTCACTCCCTCTACTCACTCATTTCCAAAAATTCGTTTCCCCCTACTCATTAACATCATCCCCTACCCTCCTAAATTTCCTAAAAAATTTAGGCAACTCCCAAGTCCCTCATATCACCTCATTCCCTCACAACAAAATATTTCACTGTTTTACCTATTTTCACATAGGGTTTGAAAGTATGGAGCTTGATTCACCATCATCAGAGAAAAGGAAATATAATAAGGGAGGAAAAAATATTGAGGTTTGAACCCTCTAATTGCAATGCACTCACCTCATTCCCTTTTTCCAAGAAATGTTTTGAAGATGTTAGTTGTTTAGAATTTTGTCACAAAGTTTAGGAAGTGGGTCACCATGAGCATCTCACAGGTATATTCTCCCTCACCTTGAAAGAATATAAGATCACCGTTTCAGGGACTAATTTCATGTTTTCAGTGGAGGCCATCTCTCAAGCTACATGCATACCAAACCATGGTGAAAATTGGTTCAAAGGCATGAACCTAGACCTAGAAGAGTACAAACCCTAGCTGAAATCATAGTATAAAGAAACTCACTCACATGTTTTCCCATTAAGATATTTGTTGGAGAGATATGCACCATTAATGAATGTTGTCATGAAATTATTCACATGTTAGGGAAAATTTTCTAGGTTGTATCAATATCACATAAGGCTGCTCGTGCACTTTACAATAGCCAAGTCTCTCAATTTGTGCAGTTACTTGTATAGGAGCTTAACCAAGATGTCTGAAAAGGTGAAATTGAAAGGAAGAGTGCATTATCCCAGTCTCTTTCATCATAGCTTGATAAAGGTTATAGTTCTCCATTAGTTGACAGAAAAGAACATGACATGGAATACTTTCATTGAGGTAGATTTAAAAATGCATATAGCTACTTCACCAAGCTAGGACCAAACTATGGCAATACAACCAATGGAGGTTGGGTCATCAAGAAAGAATGATGAGATTTCCAAGGCACCTAGGCCTTAGGTGACCAAGACATATCAGAGAGGAGGAAGGCTTTGTTGGCATTATGATACAGGTGTTGTCCTTGATGGAAAATCACACAGATGACAGTTCACAGTGCAATAGGTTAACAAAAAAGGATTACAGATCAGACTCTAGAGATTGAAGAAAGAGAGTGGTTTAAGAAGTATGTGTTGGTTCACTTTGTTCAAGCAGCTTATACACGTGGGTTAACAGAGCAAAAGGAGCGTATACGTATACACACATTTTCACAGAAGGAAAAGCATGTGTGGGATGGAAAATCAAGGTTTTTGTCCAAGGTATTGGTCCAAGGTATTTGGTCCAAGGTATTGGTCTGAGGTATTTGGTCCAAGGTATTTGGTCCGAGGTATTGGTCCGAGGTATTGGTCCTAAGTGGTTTTGATCCAAGTTATTGAGAAAGGCCTAAGGAGGAGATGATCATTAGGCCTAAGTGTGCAAGCATTGAATATCTTATGAAGTGTTAGATCAAATATGCAGGTTATGGGTTTCTGATGGTTTTTTTGATATGAACTAAGGATGCACCTATGTGGTTGATGATGGATGATGGATTGGGATTATAAGGCCTAAAATGAATTATCATTATGTGGTTTGATCATGGATAGTCTAGATTTGAATACTAACACATGTTTTATTTTATAAATGTTATGATCTGGGTATGACTGAAGTTTGGAATATCTGAGAAGTTTTTAAGATAGTATTTGAAGATCTATACGTTAGTTCACTTTGGTAAAAGCGCGTATATATGCCGGTCAGTCACATCCAAGTAGCATATACATTATGAAATATGATATTTGAAGTTGCAGTTGGATTTGGTTGTTGTTGCAAAGTTTTGGGTTCTTCTTTGTGTTCTGGTGATAGTGTTCTGAAAGTTTAGATTGATTGATTGTGATTTTCTTCAGTGATGATGGGTTTTTAGTGATTGTTTGAGTTATGGTTGATTCAGAGATTGATGATTGAGTTTAAGAGATTGGTTGATGCAAATGTATTTGATGGTTGTATTACAGTAGTGATTTATTTTGAGATTTAATGTTGCTAATGGGTCCAGTATGAAAATTTGATTAAACTTGGCCTTCATTGTGGTGTTGTGTTCCAGGAGTATCGAGTTTGAAAATTTATGAAACGTGGTCCCTGGAGGAAGAGAGAAGGTCATAGCCTTCTGTAGGCTGGCGCCGATGTACTGGTAAACATATTGGCTAGTATAAGAGCCAGGGGGTTGGAGTTTTGTTCCAGTAGCAGCTAGAAAACGAGTGAAGGTTGGAGCCTTCTGTAGGCTGGTGCCTACGTACTAGTAAATGGATTGGCTAGTATAAGAGCCAAGGGATTGGAGCTCCCTTCCAGTAGCAGCTGGAAAACAAGTGAAGGTTGGAGCCTTCTGTAGGTTGGCACCTACGTACTAGTAAATAGATCATCTAGTACATGAGCAAGGGGGTTGTAGCTCCCTTCCAGTAGAAGCTGGAGAAAGAGAGAATGTTGTAGCCTTCTACAGGTGGGTGCCCATGTAATGGTATGAGTCTACACCAGTGCAAGATTGTAAACAAGTTTTGCTTATATTAAAAGAAGACAACAGTAGGGGGTTTTTGTCCCACATTGGGTTTCCACCTTAAACCCAGTGTGTGTTGCTTATGTGTGATGGTTTATTCTGTTATTAATGCACATGGTTATAGTTTATATGGTTAATGAAGTACTGATGCATTGGTTTTCATGTGTGTTTCTTATGTGTGATGGTTTATTCTGTTATTAATGCACATGGTTACTGTTTATATGGTTAACGAAGTACTGAAGCATTGACTAAAGGTCAACATATGATGAATTAACTGAATCATAAGTTTGCTGGATATACATTGGTTTCTTTAAAGACAATTGCGTGTACACGTGAGTTACCTTCATTGAAGTAGCGTATATAAATTTGAGTATGAAATGAAAAAGTTATAGATTTGATAATACTAATTCACACCGCCCCCGCCCTCAGTATTATTTCCAACAATTGGTATCAGAGCAGGTCCTTTGGCATAAACTTGATTGCTTGAAGGAGATTTGTAGAAATAATGGGAAGGAATCTAAATAAGAAAGCACCTTAGAAGAAGAAGACATCTCAAAGGAACAATGACAACAAGAGAGACAATTGGCCGTTAGGTGGAAGCAAGTATTTAGATTCAGAATCACCTCAGATTGAAGATGAACAAGAAAATGAAGTATCATGCACAAATTTTTGGTCTTCTAGTGATACTTTTCTTTGTTCATGCAATATTGAAGATATTGGAAGTGATCGTGAAAGAAACATAGAAGCAGGAGTTAAAAGACTCGCAGATAAAATCAGAAGTCAATAAGATATATTTAAAAAAATGGAGTGTGCCTTCAAAGAAGGAGTTACCATACTAAAAGCTCAGCTGGAGGAAGGAAACAAAGTAAGGAGGTAGTACAAGGAAAATGAAGATCAATCTCAAAAGCTGCAGGATGAAGTGACATCATTAAGAAATGAAGCAAATGAAAAGAGTGCAAAAATCAAGAGACTTAAAGATAGATCCAATTACTATGAAAGTCTTGAAGCTAAGATCCTTTCTCTAAAAGAAGATCTTGAAAATAAGAAGAATGAAGAACTACCTCAAGCAGATGAAGAACAAGAAAATGAGATTCTCAAATTAAGGAAATAAGTGGAAGAAGGAAGAAAGGCTGAAGAAATCGTGAAGAAGAAATATCTGGAAAAGGAAGAGCAATATCAGGTTGAGGTAAATATCTTAAAAGGTGAATTAGAAGAAAAGGATAAACTACTACGATTTCAAGACAGTACTAAGATTTTGGATAATATTCTTAGTAGTCAAAGGTCTCCTACCATCAAAACTAGTCTTATTTTTCATGAATCTATTGAAGGTGAATCTAGCTCACAAGATGAGGCAAGGAACTTTAATGCAAAATATGAAACTATCAACAAGGAGATGAGATGTCAACCCCACCAACAACCAAGGAAATAAAGTCTTCAAAGAAAATCTTTTACTCCTAATTATAGAAGTGATAGTTGGTTATTTCCTCTAATGAATAATGTTGAATGTTTTATATGTCATAATTTTGGACATGTTGAAGCGAGATGCAGAAGTAGAATTGATCAAGATTTTCACACAGAAAGATCATTAGCTTCCAGGTACTTTAAGGGATATTGTTTTTCTTGCAATATGTTTGGTCACAAAGCCATTGACTGCTATAGAAGGAATATGAAACATGTAAGATGTTATGCATGTAAAAAGTTTGGACATATATCAAAGGCATGCAGAATTTTTTTTTGGGCATGATACCAAAAGGAGAAAACATCATCACACTCAAAGATATGGAAGAAGAAGGAAGTACAATCAGAAAGATGTGGCATAGCACAATGTACATACATAATAGACTTAGGGGGAGCTGAAAGTGTGAAACTCTAGTGTTATAAATCACATATGCAATTTTCATGAAGACAAGTCGTGTATATACACGAGTTCGAAGCTGCACAGTCGTGTATATGTTGGTTTGAGGAAAAATTACTGGGACAGACTCGGGAAAAGGGGTCTAATATGGTGCAGTCAATTATCTGCTCTGTTTGATCATGGTTACAATCTACTGATGATATGTGGAAATGTGTTGGTCCTCATAATTTGTTAAAAAGTTGATGTATATCTGATTGATGATGATGCCTTGATGATTCTTACTGATATTTGCAATGATCATATCCGACAATGAACAACTAGCACAGGTTCAGGGGGAGCATATGCTTCTAATAATGCATTATTGGCATTATGGTACATGAAGATAATTATGTTGCTTGATCCACATAGTTGTTTGATTCAGGTGACTCATTTGATGATGGACATATACAAGCTGTTGATCTTGATGTTGCTGACAGATGTTGATGGTGCAGATCATATATGGTGTGTTTAGATTGTTGGTCCTTGTTATAAATGTCATGTATATCATTTGATGTAAAGGTCATGAAAAGACCTAATTTTTAACCCCACTATGCATGGGAAGGATGACGTAATAATTTTTATTTCAGTCATGTATAAGAATTTGGTATATCCCCACTTAGTTGGGTGGATGAGTCAAAATTGGTGTATCCCCACTTGGTTGGGAGATTGATGTATGTATGAGTCATTGGTGATAGGAAGGTCATACTAACTTAGTTGAGTTATAGAGTCATGTTATTATTTTAGAAATTATTTTTACAGACTCTACATGTGCTCAGGGGGAGCATGGACAGTTTAGTGCATCTCAACATGTACAAAGGGGGAGCTTAATTAGAGAATTCAGCATGTACTCAGGGGGGAGCATGGACAACATAATGTATATCAAAGGAAGAGAATATCTTTGTCTTCTCTTTGCCCTTGATGTCAAAGGGGGAGAGCGTCTTGGTGTTTTTGTTGCCATCAAGTCCAAAGGGGGAGATTGTTGGCATTATGATACAGGCATTGTCCTTGATGGCAACTCACACAGATGACAGTTCATAGTGAAACAAGTTAACAACAAAGGATTACAATTTAGACTTCGGAGATTGAAGAAATAGAGTGGTTTAAGAAGTATACGCTGGTTCACTTTGTCCAAGAAGTGTATATATTTGAGTTAACAAATCAAAAGGAGCGTATATGTATACATGCACTTTCACAGAAGGAAAATCACATATGGGATGGAAAATCAAGTTTTTTGTCCAAGGTATTGGTCCAAGGTATTTCGTCCAAGGTATTTGGTCCGAGGTATTGGTGTCAGGTATTTGGTCCAAGGTATTGGTCCTAAGTGGTTTTGGTACAAGGTATTGAGAAAAGCCTAAAACTATATAAGGAGGAGCAGATCATTAGGCCAAAGTGTGCAAGTATTGAATATCTTATGAAGTGTTAGATCAAATATGCAGGTTATGGGTTTTTAATGCTTTGCTTGATCTGAACTAAGGATGTACCTATGTGGTTGATGATGGATGATGGATCAGGAGCATAATGCATGAAATGAATTATCATTATGTGGTTTGATTATGGATAGTCTAGATCTGAATACTAATGCATGTTTTATTATGTAAATTTTATGATCTCGGTATGAATGAAGTCTGGAATATATGAGAAGTTTTTAAGATAGTATTTGCAGATTTATACACTAGTTCGCTTTGGTAAAAGCATGTATACACGTCGATTAGCCAAATCCAAGTAGCATATACATTATGAAATATGATATTTGAAGTTGTAGTTGGATTTGGTTGTTGTTGCAGAGTTCTAGGTTCTGCTTTGTGTTCCGATGACTATGTTCTGGTGACAGTGTTCTTAAATTTCAGATTGATTGATTGTGATTTTCTTCTGTGATGATGGGTTTTCAGTGATTGATTGATTTTTGGTTGATTCAGAGATTGATGATTGAGTTTAAGTGATTGGTTGATGTATATGTATTTGATGGTTGTATTGCAGTAGTGATTTATTTTGAGCTTCAATATTGTTGATGGGTCCAGTATGAAAATTTGATGAAACTTGGCCTTTAGATTGTGGTGTTGTGTTCCAGGAGTATCCAGCCTGAAAATTTATGAAAAATGGTCCCTGGAGGAAGAGAGAAGGTCGTAGCCTTTTGTAGGCTAGTGCTTATGTATTGGCAAACATATCGGCCAATACAAGAGCCAGGGGGTTGGAGCTCCCTTCCAGTAGCAGCTAGAAAATGAGTGAAGGTTGGAGAATTATGTAGGTTGGCGCCTACGTACTAGTAAATGGATCAACTAGTACAAGAGCCATGGGGTTGGAGATCCCTTCTAGTAGCAGCTAGAAAATGAGTGAAGGTTGGAGCCTTCTGTAGGTCAGTGCCTATGTACTAGTAAACGGATTGACTAGTACATGAGCTAGGAGGTTGTAGCTCCCTTCCATTAGAAGATGGAGAATGAGAGAAGGTTGTATCCTTTTGCAGGTGGGTGCCTACCAACTAGTATGAGTCTGCACTAGTACAAGATTGTAAACAAGTTTTTCTTATATTAAAAGAAGACAACAACATGTGGTTTTTGTCCCGCATTGGGTTTCCACCTTAAATCTTGGTGTTCATGTGTGTTGCTTATGTGTGATGGTTTATTCTGTTATTACTGCACATGGTTACTATTTATATGGTTAATGAAGTACTGATGCATTGATTAAATATCAACATATGATGAATTAACTGAATCATAAGTTTGCTGGATATACGTTGGTTGCTTTAAAGACAATTGCGTGTACACGCGAGTTACCTTCATTGAAGTAGCGTATATAAATCTGAGTATGAAATGAAAAAGTTATAGATTTGATAATATTGATTCACCCCCCCTCTCAGTATTATTTCCAACAGGCTTGTGTTTTCTCCTCAAATTGAGGAAGGGGCCAAGCATACTACATCAACAAAATAGGGATCACGATCATGAGGCTTCTTTGCATGATGAAGAGCTCATTGAGCATGATTTTGACCTAGTTGACTTGGAGGAACAATATGAGCATCAAAACCTATAGCAAGTCATCAAAGAGAAGCATTCTCAGATCATGGAGCTCAATGACAATTTGGCAAGGGCCAAATTCATCATTTCATTCCTTGAGAAAGAAAATAGTCAACTTAAAGCATAATAGCTAGCTATGGAGAAATAATAATTCAAAGTCAAGAAACAAGATATGAAGGTAAAGGAAATGGTGGACCATGATGAAATTGAGAAGTATGAAGAACATGTGTCAAGAAAAATACCAAGAACAATAGGTCTTAGGAAGGCACTTCAGAAAGAAAAAGAACAAAGGCCACCAATGGAAGAGTTAACCTTTGAGGAGAAGATTGTTACGGAAATAAATGAAAACATGGAGTTTTGGCTTGAAAAGGTAAATTGCCACATTGAGAAGCTCCTTGAAAAGGCTAGAAGGGATAACAAGTTGCAATAGAAGGTGGCCATCCATTATTACACAAAGGAATCAGGTTGCCAAAGTCAGAATCAAGCAATTGAAGGCCAAACTCAAGGAAACCCTAATCAGCCAAAAGGATAAAGGTAAGTTAGAATTGGTTGCTGATGCATCCATCGTTGCATAAAAAACCTCATCAGGCATATTTGGACAAATTTTGAGAACATTTGGAGAAATTTTTGTGTTTTGGTGCAAATTGGTGCAAATTTACAAGTTTTGGCAATTTTCTATCTAGATGAGCAGCAAGCTGACACTGCGCTTTTTCCTCAGGACCCTAAATGATGAAAACTTAGAGTTTTGGAAATCTTTTGACATCCTCTAAAAACCCATTTTCTCACTTTCCTGATCCATGGCTCACTTTTTTAGAATTTTGCAAAAAAAGAGGCAAAAAATAACCTTTCTGCCCCTCTTTTTCCATTTCTCTACGCACCTAGAGACATCTTGGGAAAATGGCCATATATCACCCAAAAATGAGTCATTTTGAGTGCAAAAATACTCTAAATAAATATACACTCTCTCTTCTTTCCAGAACAATATTCAGATTTGGATTTGGACTTCATAAATGGACTCCAAAATGGCCTCGAACAAGTCGCTACGCACCTGGAAATTTATGATTTTTTGTGAAATTGTCACTGTGTAATTTTTTGTAATTCCTGGTCGACTTTGGTAAAAGAACAAATGGTAAAGTAGATGATTGTGAGGGTAAGAGGAAATGTAAACATGATTTATTAGTGATTTTCAGTCTTTGTTTGATGAAAATTGAGCTTCATTTATGAGAGAGGTTGTAGTCAAAGTTAATTTTAGAAGTTGTTTCAACTTCCCTAGACATTAGGGTTTGGTTAGAACACCTCATGGAATAGTTCCTAGAGTCATGGATTCAACTCCTGAGGGTGGGGAAAGTTATTCTTTTCTTTATGTATCAATTTGTTAGTCATAAAATGGGTTGGACTTGAGAGGAGAGAACTATTGTAGCTTATAATTAGACATTTTCTGGAAGTCTAAGGATACTGTTTGCAACTATTATCTAGGAATTCATGTGAAGTAAGTTTGTGGTGTTATTTTTCCTTTATTATCATTTTATATGAAAGATATTAATCTTCTCCTTCCATTCATCAACTCTTCAATATTTTTCCTTACATTTTATAAACATAATTATTTTCACTAAGCTCTCTTTTGATGGAAAATTATTATATGTTACTTTCACTCTTACTTAATGAATTCATGTTTCATGCTCATTAAGATATTTTATGCTTCTTCTGAGCACCATACTACACTAAAAAAACCTAATATCCATCAAAAAAGTACCACTAACTTGCCTCTTCATATCTTTTCTGATGTAAACCTTTGACCCTCTAACCTAGCTACCTAGTTTTTTTCCCTTATCCAACATCAAAAACCCTAAATTTTCCAAAACCCACCTGAGCCTAGATATCTAGCCTAAAATCCTTTACATTGCAGTCATCTCTTGACTGCGATTTCATAGAGAGATCCCTCTCTGGTTTGGTAGGGCTAGCTACCAAACTAAAAACTTGGTCTGTGGTTAACTCTGTTGATTCCTCTCAGTGTGGAACATTGTGGAGGATAACATTTTGGTGACGTTGTCAGGGAAACGACTGTTATATTATTCCTAGGATTATTTCTATTAGTGCTTTCAAGACTGGTTCTGTGGGTGACAAATTCCAGTATACAAAGAAGGCTGGTTTGAAAACTCACATCAAGTTCAAGGTGTAAAAAACTCTGGCTCCTAAAAGATACATGAGGTCAAATTCTGACCCAAATCCACCTATTATTGTTGATGATCCAAAGAAGTTGATTAAGGAACTCAAAACTCATATTCCTGAAAGCGAACCTAGAAAATTTGTAAAAACTACATCTCTACCTAATCAATTATTTACTATTGAAGATATTTATTTTGATATTCAGTTTGAGCAATCTTTGTTTTGATCTAAATATAAGTCTTCTCTTTCGGAAGTGGTTTTTGACCCTATTAGGTTTGATACCTACCTCTCTTATGCTAAATCTCTCATTTCCAAAACTGATCACGAGTTGTGGTTAAATTTTGATAAACTTCAAAGCCTAGTGGACCAACTTCAAATCACTACCGAGAAAAATTACATTCAGTATTAGCTTGAAAACCTGGCTATTGCTTCATCCTTCACTTCATCTTTGAACACATCAGTTACATGATCTACCATAGTTAGTTTACCACTATCTCCATTAGTATCATCATCCCCATCAACACAACCTATTGTAATTCTGACACAACCTATTGTAGTACATTTAGTACCTCCTCCAACAGTCATGGAACGGTTTTCTCCTTTATTATTACCTGGTTAACTTGTTGCTCTACTTCAAAACTATGGTCAAAGACTCCCTCTTTTTGATGGAACATCAGAGATCACAACACAACAACATGTTGACAAACTAATAGATTTTATTGATCCTGAAGAGGTTGATGAGGAGGATTCAAAGGTGAGGACCATAGCCTAGAGTTTTTCTGGAGATGCAAAGAAATGGTTTCATAGTTTGGCAGCCAATTCCATCAATAGTTCCTAGTGGTTGATAGAGTTATTCTTAGCCTAGTGGTAGGAGAAAAAAAATCCATTACAGATTTTGGGTGAGTATAGTTCTATGAAAAGAAACCCGAATGAGACAGTGTAGGAGTTTATAACACGATTCAATCTAGTTTACAATTCCATTCCTAATGATATAAAACCTCTCCCTATTTTAGCCCTCCTCTACTATCCTAATGCATTCAATCTAGACATTGCATATTAGCTTAGGGAGAGAGATCCTACAACTTTGGAAGAAATGCATCACAATGTTGTAAGTGCAGAAGCTAATTTTCTCATAAAAAAATCTAAAATAAAACCAGAGAAACCTAAGATCCATCACAAAAGTACTACTACCTTTCTCCTTCATATCTTTGTTGTTGTAATGCTTTGACCCTTTAGCCTAGCTACCTAGTTTTCCTCCCTTATCCAAGAAAAAAACCCTAAACCTTCAAGATCTACCTGAGCTTAACATATCTAGCCTAAAATACTTTATATCCTAGTATGTTTGAAAATACTGAAGGGGGTGGGGGGGTGAATCGGTATTCCTTAGCAATTAGCAATTTTAAATATTTTCAGAGCATTAGTTAATATTCAATTTTTATTAATGTTTATGAAGTAATCCCACTTGAAGACTTCATGTGGTGAACTTCTTGTTGTTATTCTGCACCTTGATTGTTGCTCTTGTCATGCTACCCTTTCTCACTTTTCAGACCATGAGATTATGATTGAGTATTCTCTTGATAAATATATAACACCTGCAAAAAGTCTTCAAAGAAATACCCATGACATGATAATAGCAAAACTTACCTCATACTGCAGAACATATGTTAGTGCTAAACAAAAACAACAAATTAGAATACAAAGAAACTAATGCAATTAAGAGATGAACATGCATATAAAGAATCTAATTACCTGTATCTTACCTATGCTGCATCATTTTGCTGCACCTTGCTCTTTGCTTCCCTAGAAAGTCTGGTCCTTTGCACCCCTTGACAACACTTGATCTAGTTTTTTGCCTTCTAAGAGCATGATATTTAATCAGATGTATCTCTATGATTTCAAATCCCCAACATGTGATCTTAGGTCCTGTAGAAGCCCTTTGAGTTGTCTTTCCAATGCCATAGGTCTGACCTGATTTGGACTCTTCAAGTCAAAGTTATGCCCAATCTATCACAATGGCCTAATTATGGACTAATTCCATAGAGCAAATTTGTACGATGTACCACGTGTCACTGATTCCTCCTTCAACTTTGAAATTGATATAAAGAAAAATACAGTCCGTGGACTATCTGCCACATTTTACAGAATTCCAATCCTCTTCTCTAAGAGAGAGTTATAATGTTTTTCCCAAGGTCACTTCTTTGAGATGAAATTCGGCAACTTGCAAAAACCCTAACTTCCACAGATCATATATCCGAAAATATAGTGAACCAAGATTGGAAATTCACTCACGATATTCATCAGGATTGCAAATCATATGAGTTTTGATTTTAGAATCAAAGACTTTGCAAAATGAAGTTATAGCGAACATGCCACAATCATTACATTTGGAGGATATATGAGATTTCTTTTTATAGTGTTGAGAGGGGATTCTATAGAGAACATTGGAGGGATTTTAGTAGCTTAAAAAATTATTAATTATTGACTATTCAATGACCAAAACTAATTATGAGTGCCATGCCACAACTCCATAGGGTTTTAGCCCACTAACTGGGCTTACTAACTTCAAACATGAATATCTCTCAAACCGTGAAGAATTACTTGGCGTGCCATGTATCAACAGAAACATCTTGATGAGTCAAATCCATCTAGAAGATCCTTGACTCAAAATAGAGTAAGTTGTCAAGTCAAAATTCCCTTGCAATATCAGGGTAGCCCTTAGGGCTTCTTGGGTTGACATCAATGACAACCTTAGATCATCTTTAGATCAAAAAATCTCCTCCTTTGGCATTAATGGCAACACAAGTACTCCCCCTGTGATTAGGGCACCTCTTCCTACTACCTTCACTCTCCATTTGACATTAATGGAAAAGGGTAACTCCCCTTGACACACAACCATCCTATGGACCTATACACACTTCCACTCCCCCTTTATTTTTTGAATAAGGAAAATATAATGAGAACTTAGGAGAATCCCAAGCTTCTGACGAAGATATTCAAATGCTTCACGAGGTAAAGGTTTAGTGAAGATATTAGCGATTTGTTCTTTTGTACCAACATATTCAACTTTGATATTCTTTTCAGAGACTTGTTCTCTAACAAAATGATATTTTATCGGAATGTGTTTTGTTTTTTAATGCATGATATGATTCTTGGAGATGCCGATGGCATTGGTGTTATCACAGAAGATGGGAATAGGCTCACTAAATTATACTTGAAGATCTTGCAAATTTTGTTGCATCTAAAGGACTTGAGTACAACAAGCTTCCACTGCAATGTATTCTACTTCCACTGTAGATAACGAGATTGAGGTTTTATTTTTGCTCAACCATGATACGAGACAACCACCTAAATAGAATGTTGGTCCACTAGTACTCTTACGATCATCAACGGTTCCTGCCCAATCTGCATATGTAAAGGCTCGAATAGTGAGATTGTTTCCCTTGGGATACAACAAGCCATATTCTGTTGTGCCCTTTATATATCGAAGAATTCTTTTGATGACAATAATATGTGATTCTTTTGGTGCTCCTTGAAATCTTGCTACTTGTCCAATTTCTTGCATAACATCTGGTTGGGAGGCTGTTACATATAGAAGACTAACAATCATAGATCTATACAACATCTGATCCACATCTTTAAATGAGTCGTCTATGCTCAATTTGCAACCTGTTACAATTGAAGTAAGGACGAGTTTGCAATCTTCCATTTTGAATTTCTTCAGCATTTCCTTGATGTACTTGGCTTGACATATAAATATTCCTTTCTCTTGCTGAGATATTTGAAGCACTAAGAAGTATGTCAACTCACCAAATAAAGAAATCTCTAACACACTTTGCATCTTTGTAGAAACGTTCTTACTTAGTCAATCATCATTGCTACCAAAGATTATATCATCCACATATACCTCAATGATTGTCAAATTATCCTTATCTATTTGTACGTAAATATTGCTATTAGCATTACCTTTCTTGAACCCTTGTTGATGTAGATATCCGTCGAGACGAGCATACCATGCTCTGGGAGCTTGCTTGAGGACATACAGAGCCTTCTTTAACCTGCAAACATAGTCTTCTTTTTCTGATAGTAGAAAATCTTCAGGTTGTTCGATGTAAACTTATTCTTCTAATTCTCCATTCAGAAATGCTAAATTAACATCCATTTGGTAGACTTTTATTTTTCTTGAGCATGCATAGGCGAGAAACATCCAGATGGCTTCCATTCTAGCAACTGGTGCAATTCTTTTTTTCAAAATCAATTCCTTCCACTTATGCATAGCCTTTGCAAAGCAATCTTGTTATGGTAACTTTTCCATCTTCATTCAATTTGTTCCTAAACACCTATTTAGTCCAAATGACATTCTTATCTTTTGGTTGTGGAACTAATTCCCAGGTGTTATTCTTCTCGATTTAATCCAATTCTTCATTCATAACTGCTATCCAATGTTCATTCTGGCTGGCTTCCTCAAAACTACTAGGCTCAAAGGTTGCTAGAAAAGCAATGTGAGCTTGTTGTGATGAACGAAGCTATCGACCTTTTCTTGTTCCAATTCCTTCGTTTATGTCACAGATGATTTGATTTGATGGAAGGTTCTTTTGAATCCATTCTTTTGTTCTCTTTAGAGGAGCTTCTTGTTGTTGTTCCTATACATGTTGTTGATCATTATTTACTTCTTCCTGGTTGACAATTGCTTCTTGTTCTAGAATTTTCTCTGTACCTTTTCCAGCCTTTGTCTCAAGTTTCAAAGATTCTAGATCCTCATCATTATTTGTTAGAACACTATCTTCATCAAATGTAACATTTATTCTCTCCACTATCTATTTTCGTCTTAGATTATAGCATTTATAGGCCTTTCTTTTGCATGAGTAACCAACAAAGATGCCTTCGTCAACACGCAATTCAAACTTACCCAACTTTTGATCTTCTCTTTTGATATAACATTTGCTTCTGAAGATTCTGAAATATTTTACATTAGCTGGTTTTCCTTTCCATAATTCATATGGGGTCTTATTGTGATTATTTCTAAGAAGACTTCTGTTGATAATGAATACTTCCATATCAGGTTCTTGAACCCAGAATTTTTCATCCAATTTTGAGCCCTTCAGCATTGTTCTACCCATTTCCTGTACGGTTCTGTTCTTTCTTTCAGCAACTCCATTTTGCTGAGGTGTTCATGTTGTTCAAAATTATCTTTTTATTCCATTTTTGTCACAATATTGCTGAAATAATTTGGAAGTGTATTCTCCACCATTATCTGATCTTAAACAATTTATTTTTAAATCAGTTTGACTTTCGACCAACTCCTTTTAGATCTTAAAGCACTCAAATGCTTCATATTTTTTCTTTAGGAAACTAATGGCTGTCATCCTGGTATAGTCATCTATCATTAACATGAAATATAATTCTCCATCTAAGCCTTTTGTTCCCATAGGACCACATAGATCAATATGCATCAATTCCAATGGATGTGATGCAAAGTGCTATTTTGTTTTAAGTCCAAATTTTGTTTGCTTGCCTTGCCGACAGGCCTCACATAGTGTGTTGGAAGGTTTTAAGATTTTCAACATTTCTCGTAATGCTTCCTTTTTTCTTATCCTGACAAGATTGTCAAAGTTTATGTGACCCATTTCTTTGTGCCATAACTGGCTTTCATCTTCTTTAGCTAGTAGACATGCTTTAGTTGCTTCATCCAGAACATATATGTTGTTTGGAGCTCGATTTGCTGTAGCCACAATTTTACCATACCTGCCTTTCCTGATTTCAAATTTAATGGAGTTGAATAGCATTGTGTGTCCTTGATCACATATTTGTCCAACACTGAGCAGATTGCGATTCATGTTTCCAACCAATAGAATATTCTTAGCTAGAGCATATTTGCTTCCGAGACTGATGGTAATTGATCCTATAACATTTGAAGATCCATCATTTCCAAAGGACACGGTTCCATCCTTAGTTTCTTTCATAAATACAAATTTCTTTCTATCTCCAGACATATGTGTTGAGAAACTACTCTCAACATACCACACATCTTTGTTGTTTTGAGCCTTGAGAGCGAGAGCACAATTATCAGTGTTCTTCTTCTTCCATGTTCATTTTTTCTGTGGCTTTAAAGATTATTCTGGAGGATTTTCAAGTCTACAATCTCTAGCTATGTTTCCAAAGTTTCAACATTTGTAACATTCAATATTACTTCTTAAATGTTCAAATCTATTGATGTTTAGTTGATCCATGGGAGGTTTATATTTGATAGATCTCCTAGAATTGTATTAGTTCCTAGGGTATGTGCGACATTCTACAGCTTTATGACCAAATTTTCCACATGAATAACAATAGCCATGAAAATATGTTGGTACTTGGATGGAAATCTTCATCGGGGAATTGTCTTCCAAGGCCGTTCTTGAAAATCTTGTCCACTGAAGTCGACATGCCTTTCAGATCTCATAGGTTCATTTTATTTTGTTGTAGAAAGTCCTACTTCTTCTTCTTTGTAACCGAGGCCAGTTTTGCCATTGTAAGATCGTTGATTGTTGATGAGTTCTTCCAACACCCTTGAGATGTTGGCATAGTTTTGGACAATTTTTCCCTTCTTCACTTCCTTACACAACGAGACTACTTCAGCTTCTAATGCTTCCCTTTCTCAGTTGATTTCTTCCAATTTCTTTTGAAGTGACTCTTCAATACATTTGTGTTCTTCAACTTCAACTTTGAGACCTTGAACTTGTTCTTCAAGAGTGTTGCAATGGATCTTCTGAACCTTGTGCTCTTTTATAAGCTTGATTTCCTCCTTAGAAAAGTATTTTATGGTCAAACCTTCTTCTTCATTGTTTAATACCTCTTGTTTATTGTGCTTGGCCATAAACAATACTCTCCCATTGGCTTCTTCTTCATTGTCACTATCTTCATCAGATGATAAGCTATCTTCTTTAGAGAGAAAGTTCCTTTTGAATCCTTTCTTCTTGCCTTGCTTATTGAATTTCTTAAAGACTTTCTTTCCTTTTGAGTTTCCATCACTTCTGTTCGGACATTTTGTTGCAAAATGCCCAACGTCCCCACAACTGAAACATATCAATGGAAGTTTACCTTGGAATTTTCCCTTACCAATTTTAGTTTTCTCGTAAAGTAATCATATTCTCCATCTGAAAAACCTCCTTCATCATCTTTTTTTTCTTCACACTTGCAGGTGCAGGTGCAGGTCTTTTCCTTTGAAGGTTGTTTATCCTTATTGGTTTTCTTAGATGCAGTGAACACAATTCTAGATGCGAAGTACCCTCTTCTTCATCAAGTCTCATTTCATATGCTATGAGAACTCCATGTAATTCCTCTTTGCTGAGTTTGTCTAGATTTGCACTGTATTCTAAGACCGATACCATTGGGTTGAATCTTCCTGGTAACATTCTAAGTATCTTTTGTATAATAGTATTCTCATCAACAGGCTCTCCCAATCCTTCCAGAGTGTTGGTTATTTCATCAACATGTTGGAAATATGCAGCAATGTTGTCATCTTCTTTCATTTTGAGTTGCTCAAATTTTGCTCTGTAGATTTGAATCTTTGCTTCTTTGACATTTGAGTCACCTGCATATATATTCTCAATCTTGTCACATACATTTTTGGTAGTTTTACAATCCAACACCTTATGATAAGCATATTCAATAAGTCCACTAATAATAATATTCTCTGCTTTTGCATCGTTTACCAAATTCTTCTTACCTTGTTCATCCGCAGTTGGTGTAAAGCCATTTTGAATAGTGTTCCATACTTCATAACCTTGCACCAAGAGATATACCTCCATTCTTCCTTTCCAGAGTGCATAATTATTTTCATTGAATAGAGGTACACCATTCTTGCTATGCTCCATGATCTCCTTCCATTTCTTAAATTACTATTGAAGGAACCAAGCTATGATACCAATTGTTGGAAAATATTGAGAGTGGGGGGGTGAATCAGTATTCCTTAGAAATTAGCACTTTTAAATCTTTTCAGAGCATTAGTTAATGTTGAATTATCATTAATGTTTATGCAATACTTCCCAATTGAAGACTTCATGTTGTGAAATTCTTGCTATTGTTCTGCACCTTGATTGCTTCTCTTGTCATGCTACCCTTTCTCACTCTTCGAAACATTAGATTATGCATTGAGTCTTCTCTTGATGAATATATAATACCTGCAAAAATCCTTCAAAGAAATACCCATGACATGATAATAGAAAAACTTACCTCATCCTGCAAAACATTTGTCAATGCTAAACAAAAACAACAAATTAGAATACAAAGAAACTAATGCAATTAAGAGATGAACATGCATATACAGAAGATACTTACCTATAGCTTACCATTGCTACATCATTTTGTTGCACCTTGCTCTTTGCTTCCCTAGAAAGTCTAGTCCTTTGCACCCCTTGACAACACTTGATCTAGTTTTTCTTGCCTTCTAGGAGCATGATATTTAATCTATTGTATCTCTATGATTTAAGATCCCCAACATGTGATATCAAGTCCTATAGAGTCCCTTGGAGCCTTCTTTCCAATGCCATAGGTTTGACATGATTTGGACTCTTCAAGGCAAAGTTATTCCCAATCTCTCACAATAACCTAATTATGGACTAATTCAGTAGAGCGAACTTGTACAATGTACCATGGGTCAATGTTTCCTCCTTCAGCTCTGAAATTGATACACAGAAAACTACAATCCGTGCATTGCCTACCACATTTTATATAATTCCAATCCTCTTCTCTGAGAGAGAGTTATGACGTTTTTCCCAAGGTCACTTCTTTGAGATGAAATTCGGCAGCCTGCAAAAACCCTAACTTCCACAGATCATATATCCGAAACTATAATGAACTAAGATCTGAAATTTGGTCATGATGTTCATCATGATTTCAAATCAAATGGGTTTTAATTTCAGAATCTAAGACTTCGTGGAAATGAAGTTACAACGAAAATATCACAATCACTACATTTGGAGGATATATGAGATTTCTTTTTATAGAGTTGAGAGGGGCTTCTATAGAGAATGTTGGAGGGATTTTAGGAGCTTAAAAAATTATTAATTATTGACTATTCAATGACAAAAACCAATTATGAGTTCCATGCTACAATCCCATAGGGTTTTAACCCACTAACTAGGGTTACTAACTTCAAACATGAATATCTCTCAAACCGTGAAGAATTACTTGGCGTGGCATATATCCATGGAAACATCTCGATGAGTAGAATCCATCTAAAAGATCCTTGACTCAAAATAGAGTAAGTTGTCAAGTCAAACTTACCTTGAAATATTAGGGTAGTCCTAGTACTACTTTGGGCTAGTTACCAAACTTAAATATTGGTCTTTGGTTACCTCCATCGATTCCTCTCAGCCTGGGACATTGTGGAGGATAACATTTGGAAGCAATGATCTTCTATCTATTGGAGAAGTTATGCTGATGAGGATCTCACTCTCATCACTATTGGAAGTCTCACAAAAGCATGGGATGTGTAGAATAGCATGAAATTGTGCTATGATTTAGTGGCAAATTTTTACCCCAAAAAAACATCGTTTGATGCCTCAAAACACTCCCGGAAGGTTTCAGACCCTGTTTCACCAAACAGGGTCCCGCCAGTGAAAACAATCCCGTGAGTTGATTCCTTAACTTTTTCCACTCCAAATGAATTGAGATGGATGATAAAAAATATAATGATCCAATTCGGATAACACCTCCCCATTTTGGGAGGCTTTTGGTCCCCAAAATATTTTACTGAATCACGTGAGGAAATTTTTCCTCCACCTTCTCTCTGGCGTACCATTTAGCTTTTCCTAGAAGTTGTCCCTTCAACCCAATCTACCAAAGGTCTTATTTCCCTTGTCTTGTAGTTCTGGACCTCCTTTGCAAAAAATTATCTTCTATTAACTCTGCCTGAGCTTCTAGTACCAAATCCTCCACAGAAGGTAGAACCTGTTCCTCTTCTTGATCTAGCATAGAAGGCTCATAGAGTTTCAAATTCTCCACATTTAAAATTGAGTAAATGCACATATATGGTGGTAAACTGAGTCGATAGGAATTATCACCCACTTTTTATAGCATCTAAAAGGGACCATACCTTAGAGCCTTGATTTTCTTACTAGGCCCCTGAGCCTCTCCTTATTCAACTATATTCATACTCTGTATCCCACCTTAAATGATTTCTCTGCTCTGTGCTAATCATGTCTAGCCTTATACTTCACTTGCAACTTCTACAGTGTTTCTTGTACCTATAGATGGATCTTCCTGATCTTCTTTATAATTTTTTCAACCCTCAAAGCATCTCCTGTAATGTATTCCTTCACTCCTCCCTGCTACCCATATGCAATATCCAAAGGTGAAGGTGTCAAATATCCAAAACAAGTTTAAAATGGGGACTTTCCTATAGAAGTGTGGATTGATCTATTATAAGAATGTTGTATATATACCCGTTTTTCATCCCAAGTCTTTGGATGATTCTGGTTGTAACCCCTTAGAAGCTGCACCAAAGTCCTATTGACTACGTTTTTTTGCCCATCTATTTGTCGATGGAATGTTGTGGATCTCTTCAACTTCATGTTCATCTTCTCCCACAATGTAGTCTATAATGCATTAAGAAATCTTATATCCTTGTCTGAAATGATGCTGCTTGGTATCCCGAAGTGCACCCAGACCTGTCCAAAGAACAAGTTTGCTGCTTCTTGTCCACTGATGGTATTTTTGCAGGGCATCAAAACACACATCTTGGTGATCCTGTCAACTACCACGAACAGGTAGTCATGTCCCTCCTGGTTGTCAGTAAACCTCCCGCAAAGTCCATGGAAATGCTTTCCAAAGGATGAGTAAGTAAAAGTAAGGGATGATACACACTGTGTTTCCTATTGCTACACTTGTTGGTACAACAAAGCATGCATCCTCTTATGAACCTAGCTACCTGCTCTTACATCTTGGGCCAATACACATACCTTTGTAAGTTAGCCATGGTCTTCCCTACACCAAAGTGCCTTGCAATCTTAGAGATGTGAGATTCTCTAATCAGCTTTAAATGCTCAACTTTAGGAGAAAATAGCTTATCCATCTTGTAGAGTAATTCATCTTGGAGATGGTAGTGAACTGGTGTTGTTTCCATCATGCACATGGCTCTAACTCTGCAACTGCCGATAAACTTTTTTGAAGTCCCCATCTTCTGAATATGCCTCTCTGTATGCGTCATGGGTGGATGGATCCATGTGCATAAGAGTCCGCAAAGATGTAATCTTTGATGTGGGTGGCTTTTAAAGCATATCAACCAACTTGTTTGTGTTTCCTTTCTTATACTTCATCAACAAATGAAACTGATGTAAAAACCCCATCCACTTGTAGTGCCTGGTCTATTGTAGCTTATTCTAGGCTTGTAGGTACTGTAATGGCTGGTGATCTGTGTGGATTATTGTCTCCTTTCCCATCATATAGGCTCCCAATTCTTCACATCTTGCACCATGGCATAGAGCTCCTTATCATAGGTAGGGTAGTTACGAACTTCCGCATGAAATACTTCAGAATGGTAGCAAATGGGCCTTCCTCCTTGCATCAAGACAACTCCCATAAGATACCCACTCACATATGTCTCCACTTCAAAGGGTCATTGCAAATTTGGTAATTCCAGAACTGGTGATTCATTGATCTTCTTCTTTAACTCGTAGAAAGCCTTTTGCTGCCCTTTTCCCCATTGGAAACTCTTTCCACTTGTTGTTATGGCATGGAGCAGTGCTGCTACTGCTAAAAATGAGGCTATGAATTTCCTCAAGTATTGTGCTGCTCCAATGAAATTCCTAACCTTAGTAACATTAGTAGGCACTGGCCATTTCATGATGGCCTCCATCTTGGAAGGATCTATCTTCAATTCTCCTACACAAATCACATATCCCAAATACGCCAAGGAATGTTGCGCAAACTCACACTTCTTGAGATTTGCTAGCAATTGGTGCTTCTTCAATGTTTCTAGCACCTGCATCAAATGTCAAATATGCTCCTCCCAGGTAGCACTATATACCAGTATATCATCCAGATAGACAATAACAAATGAATCTATAAAATGGCTCAGTACATCATTCATTAATCTCATAAATGTAGTTGGTGCATTACATAGGCCACATGGCATAACTAACCACTCATACAAACCTTGCCTGGTTTTGAAGGCGATATTCCATGTATCTTCTTCTTTGATTTGAACCTGATGATATCTAAGATTCAACTCCATCTTGGTGAAATAATTTTCTTGCTGCAACTGATCTAGCATATCATCTATGCTAGGCACAGGGTATCTGTTCTTGAGCATGATTTTATTCAACACCCTGTAATCTATACACATCTATGACATCCCATCCTTCTTTGGCACAGTGATGATGGGTGACCCACATGGTGATGTACTCGGTCAAATGACACCCTATTCTAGAAGTTTTTTCCGCTGTTTCTTCACCTCACTTGCTTCTATAACAGACAGGTTGTACAACCCACTATTCAGCAATGGGGATTCTTGAAATAATTTGATCTCATTCTCCACTTCTCTCTTAAGGGGTATCCCTTTAGGCTCTTGGAACACATCCTTTCATGCCTATAACAATTCATCTAATTGTTGTTGTTTTTTTTATTAATACATCCTGCTGGGATTCCTTGCCTCTTATTGAATCCTCTACAGATTTATTTTCTCTTAAGAACAATAAAACACACTTATTAATAGCACTAATCAACCTCTTGGCTTGGTTGGAACTTACCAGTGAAATTTTCGACTTGCCTTTGTGTGCATTGATGATGAATGATTTTCCATCTTGGATGAGATAGTACTGGTTATATCTCCTAATAAATATTACATCATGCATGTATATGCATGGAATCCCAAACACGACTCCACATATATCAAGGGGAACCACATCCATATTTACTTCATCAATAAAATCTGCACTAATAGAAAATCTAATTTTACACTATTTTGTTACCTTCAACTTTGCATCCTTATGTACCCATCCCAGTGAATATGGGTTTGGAAGATCATGAACTTCCAAACCCAACTTCTTGACCAAATCTATTGCAATGAGATTTTCCTACAATCTTGAGTCAAACATAGCATCAATCTCATCTTCTTAACCTATATCTTTACATCGAATAGTTTGGTCATTTCTTTCTCTTCTTGTTGTTGAAGGCTACTCATATTCACCTCCTTTTGCATTGATGTACACATGATCTTCTCATCCACATCCGAGCTTCTTTCAAATTGTTTGCTCAAATTATTGGCCATGAGATTCTTCTTGTTATTATCTTTCTTCTTGTTCTTTGGGTTTAGATTTGGATGCAACTTCCATCACTTCTCCTCTATATGGCCATCAATGTTGTAGTAGTTGCTAGGATATTTGTGTTGGTGTGTTGTGGCTATCATATTTTCATCTTTTCCCCACTTTGTTTCTTCTTCTTCCCCTCCTTAGAAGTGTATTATTTCTCCTTTTTCTTCGATCCACTTAATTGTGATCTTTTTAGGCCTATGTTCTCCAGGTACCATGTCTGCACACAAGCCTCGTCCACCATTTTAGGATTGAACAAAATCACTTGCTCATGCATATGAAGGTGCTAACCCCCCAAATAGTTAAGGAATACATCTGGGCTTCTTTGGAGAGATACCAAACATTATAACCATCTTTCTGAATTCAGTGGTGTACTCATGCATGCTTTGGCCCGACTTTTGCTTGAAGTAATGCCACCATATCCACTAATCTTCCACGTACCCAATGAGATAAAAATATGGATTAATGAGGGTTTTTAAATCCTCCCACTTAGTAACTGTAGGTCCTCCCTCCAACATTAGGGTTTCCATGTGGCTTTCCCACCAAGTCAGTGCATGGTCTGCCAATTTTAGCCACGCGAATGAGATCTTCTTCCCTTCCTCGATCTGATGGACATTGAAATAAAATTCCAGTTACTGTAACCAATGGTACAACTTCAGAGTGTCTATCTCATTGAGGTATGTATTGATATCTATTTTTTCTTCCACTTTAAGCAGGGTTTGCTTCATGATAGTTGAACTAGGTTGATATTTTCTATGTTCTTTCCCCGGCTAGTTATCTGTGTCTTCCTGATATCCCGATCCCCCTTCTGATTTGTCCTCTGCATTCAAACCCTCTTCTTCTCCAAATATCCCCAGTTATTTCTTAGGGCCACCATGAGGAGGTTTACAATGTGGTTTATATCTGCTACTTGTTCTTCGAGCTGTAAAAATCTCACCTCTATGGGCTCACGAGGTTTGTTTACATATTTGTCGCCCATGATTAGGGTGTTACGATTTTCAGCCTCGCTGATATAAATCCCTGAAATATCCACAAAATACCCGAAGAAAATTTCTATGACACCAAATGATCTGTAAAATAATGTGGATATTCCACTAGACAGTTCATCATAAGAGATCTGATAATATTATATTAAAAATCTAAGATTCTACACTATTACAATTTTATTTATTTCTAGATATGTAAAATTAACTGTAATTAGTGCATGTATGTAAAAGTAAATTAAGAAGAAGACTAGAGAATGTAAAAATAATCTCACACACACATAATACACAAGATATTCTCTATGGGAAACCCTTTCGGGAGAAAACCCAGTTGGAAGGTTAGGCAGCTTCGCTCTCTTCCTCTGTTTAAAAATATGGATGTAGATACAAAGAATTAATGTATGTGGCTTGTGGGATGCTATAGTGCATAGATCCTCTCTGTGTGCTCTACCCCCTATATCTTCTGGCTATCTCTGCTCAAATATGGAACAGATTTTGCTCGAAAGAATGGAATGCCTCTTCCTCCTAGTGGCCCGGTTATAACACAACCTGATAGCTTACTAGTGGTTAAGTTTGACTACATAAATTGTTAACTAGATTTACAAAATAGACTCTTCTAGCATCTTTTAAATCAAAAACACATGGCCATGCCCTTTTCCATGAATAATGGGGGCTAACACGACATCCTCCTGAACTATAGGTGTGAAAATAGGAAGGTCAACTTCTGAGTGGCATAACTTTTTCATATAGACTCTGATTGACACGATTCTTGTGCCGTTGGAAATATTTATATGTGTAAAATATCATGACATTTTTTGGCACTTATAAGGCAAATATTTACCCCCAAAAAACATCATCTGATGCCTCAAAACGCTACCAGAAGGTTTCAGACATTGTCTTGCCAAACTGGGTCCCGCCGGAAAAAAAAATGCCAGGCTGTGAGGTGCTTACTCCACTTTTTCCACTCCAAATGCATCGAGATGGATGAAAAAAAATATAATGATCTAATTCAGATCATTAATATTATAAATTCAAGGTATATAAATACTAAAGGGATTGATATTACAAACCTAAAGGAATAATAAGGGATTAATAGTAAAAAACCAAGGGATTAAAAACCCAATGGATTTATAATATAAACCCAAGGGAATAATATCAAACCCAAGGGATAAATATTATAAACCCAAGGTATATAAACCTTAAGATAAATATTATAAATCGAAGGGAATAATAAGCCCAAAGGAATAATATTTAACCCAAGGGATAATTATTATAAACCCAAGGAATATAAACCATAAGATAAATATTATAAACCCTAACATAGATATTCATCACATTGTGATGTTGGAATACAGTTGACCATGATTGATTTTCATACTGAGACAAATAAACCGTAAAATATAGATGGTTGAACATGATTTACGATCACAGATTTTCATACTCAGATAATGTTTGTCACAATCTACCATTGGACCCTGGTTGACCATGGTTGAACATGGTTGATTTTCATATTGAGACAATCTTTGGCACATTATGACAGTAGACCATCGTTGACCATGGATTACCATGATTGTAAACCCAAGGGATTTTTATTAAACACTAGGATTAATATTATAAACCCTATGAATAATATTATACCCTAGGAATATGAACCAAATAAACCCAAGGAATTGATATTATAAACCAAAGGGAATAATAAACCCAAGGGATTAATTCTAAAACCCAAAGGTATTATAAACCAAAGGGCATAATATTAAACCCAAGGGATTAATATTATAAATGCAAGGTATATAAACCTTAAAGGGAATGATATTAGAAACCTAAGGGATTAATACTAAAATCCAAAGGGATTAAAAACCCAATAGATTGATAATATAAACCCAACAGAATAATATTAAACTCAAGGGATTAATATTATAAGCCCAAGGTATATAAACCCTAAGATAAATATTATAAACCCAAGGGAATAATAAACCCAAGGGATTATAAACACAAGGGAATGATATTAAACCCAATGGATAATTATTATAAACGCAAGGAATATAAACCATAAGGTAAATATTATTAACCCTAACATACATATTTGTCATGATGCAATGTTGGAATATGGTTGACCATGATTGATTTTCATATTGAGACAAATAAACCCTAAAATAAATATCGCTGACCACGATTTACCATCATTGGTTTTCATACTTGGATGATGTTTGTCACAATCTCACATTGGACCATAGCTGACCATGGTTGATTTTCATATCGAGACAATAT
Organism: Pinus taeda; assembly: GCA_000404065.3. NCBI lineage: Eukaryota > Viridiplantae > Streptophyta > Pinopsida > Pinales > Pinaceae > Pinus > Pinus taeda. Next base: position 114,534 of record APFE031678706.1, read on the forward strand.
TTGGCACATTATGACACTGGACCATCATTGACCATCGATCATCATGATTGTAAACCCAAGGGATTTATATTAAACCCTAGGATTAGTATTATAAACCCTATGAATAATATTATGCCCTAGGAATATGAACCAATTAAACCCAAGGAATTGAAATTTTAAACTGAAGGGAATAATAAACCCAAGGGATTAATTCTAAAACCCAAAGGTATTATAAACCCAAGGGCATAATATTAAACCCAATGGATTAATATTATAAATGTAAGGTATATAAACCCTAAAGGTAATGATATTATAAACCCAAGGGATTAATATTAAAAGTCCAACAAATTGATAATATAAACCCAACGAAATAATATTAAACTCAAGGGATTAATATTATAAGCCCAAGATATATAAACCCTAAGATAAATATTATAAACCCAAGGGAATAATATTAAACCCAAGGGATAGATGTTATAAACCTAATAAATATAAACCCTAAGATAAATATTATAAACCCAAGGGAATAATATTAAACCCAAGGGATAGATGTTATAAATCCAATAAATATAAACCCTAAGATAAATATTATACACCTTAAGATAAATATTATAAACCCTAAGGTAAATATTTATAGCAATGTGACGTTGGAATATGGTTGACCATGATTGATTTTCATATTGAGACAACATTTATCACAATGCGATGTTGGACTATGGCTAACCATCATTGACCATGGTTGATCTCCATATTGAGACAATATTTGTCACAATGCGATGCCAAACCATGGTTGACCATGGATGACCATGGTTGTGACAATGTGACACTCGAACAACATATAGTCTTTGTCACAATGTGACCATGGTTCACCATGGTTGACCATGATTGAACCCAAAGGTATTATAAACCCAAGAGAATAATATTAAACCCAAGGGATGAATATTACCAGCATAGATCAATCTTAAATATTGATCTAACATGAGCCGAGAGGGATCCAATTTATTCACGCACAATTTTTTTTATGAGCCAACATTATTTAAATGTTTTGTATAGTTATTTAATTTTTAAAATTTTTAGATTTTTATTTTTATTTTTTGTTTTGGAAGACATGAACAAAATTTCAACTTAGATGATAGACCGACATCATTACACATCATACTGGGCTGTAGAGTGAGACTCTCGACTCAATTTTTTTTAATTTGGCTGACGTGAACATAATTTCAGCTTTTATAACACAACGACATCATTACACATCATACTGGGCTGTAGAGAGAGTCTCCCAGCTCAATAAATGCAAGGTATATAAACCCTAAATGCATTGATATTATAAATCCAAGGGATTAATACTAAAAACCCAAGGGAATAATATTAAAACCCAAGGGATTAATATTATAAACCCAAGGTATATAAACCCTAAGATAAATATTATAAACCCAAGGAATATATATACCCTAGGATAAATAATATATTCCCTAAGATAAATATTATATACCCTAAGATAAATATTGTCGCAATGCAACGTTGGAATATGGTTGACCATGATTGATTTTCATATTGATACAACGTTTGTCGCAATGTAACATTGGACAATGGTTGACCATCATTGACTATAGTTGATCTCCATATTGAGACAATCTATGTAATTCGATGTTGGACCATGGTTGTGACAATGTGACATTGGACCAAAATACAACCTTTGTCACAATGTGACCATGGTTGAGACAACCTTTTTCACAATGCGATGTTGGAACATGGTTGAGCATGGTTGATTTTCATATTGAGACAATGATCGTCACGATGAGACATTGTTTGATTTTCATATTAAGAAAATATTTACTGCAATGTGATATTGGACCATGGTTGACCATGATTATAAACCAAATTTATTTATATTAAACCTAAAGATTAATGTTATAAACTTTATGAATAATATAATACCCTAAGAATATGAAGCCTTAGATTAATAAACCCTATAAATTATTATTTTATAGTTTTTTTTAATGAAAAAATCAAAATATAGTGCAAAATCGTAAAAACAAATTAATAATAGATAATGGTTTTTTCAAAAATAAATTCATATAAAATAAAATGAAACGAAATAATCATTTGTAAATTCATAAATTCGTTTACTATAATCTCATTTGAATATATTAAATGTTTAAAAAATATAACATGTGAAACATTATTGATGGTATTTTAAATCTATAATTTTACAATTTTTTAATGTATTATATATTTCAAAAGTTGATAATTAAAAAAGAAAAGAAAAAGGAAAACCAAATTTATATTTTTACTTCATCTATTTTACTTATAATAAATTTAAAATATAATGCATTTCAAATTTTGAAAATAAAAATACATTTCAAAACATCAACAATAATTTCTAAATTGCATAATTTATTAATCATGGAGGAACTTATGATAGAACTTATTAATGATGATGATGATGATGATGCTTAATGTCCACTGAGACCAAACTTTGGTCTATCAGACCTAAAGAAATGATTTATTTAGTTTGATTCAAGACTCTATTCCTATGCTCAAAAAACTTGGAGAAAAGCCTCTTGAGCTCACTATAATTTTGACAACATAAAAGGCTAGGAAGGTCAGTATTGCAACAAAGATTTTGAAACTGAGATCTAATGTGGTTGTACGCGGGGCACTCTAAGAGGAAGTGATTTTCATCCTCGATATTCGTAAATATTTCAATGCCATATTAAGTAAAATATTTCAATGTCAACTAATATGTACAATGAAAATAAATAAATTTTCATGGTTAAATCATTTTTAAGCATTTCAAGTAATGCTATTATTTTATGTTTGAGCTATATTTTTTTGTCAATTTTATCTTTGAAATGCGAACATTTTTTTTTCAAAATTTTCATTTAAAAAAAAAATTACACAAGAATAAATTATTACTCTAAACACTTCTTATATTTGTGATTAAAATAGATCAATACTGATATTTAAAGGAAAAACTAATAAGATCAACTTGCAATTTAAAAATTTGTTATTGAATGATTGCTAATTAATTTTAGAGCACAAATTCATTCTTGTTACTTTACCTAATTCTACACTAAAAATCTAGGACATGCCAAATTCATAGTTGAGATGCTTTTATACATTTGTTAGATGTTAGATGATATTTTGATACATTTACTTTTATACATTTGTTAGTTGTAAAGATGTTAGATGATTTTTTGATTTGACACGATATTTATATAGATGTTTTATGGTTAGGAAATATGTCCATGGTAATTAAATGGAAACACTTTAAGAAATTGACAAAATCAAAATTCTATCTCATATTCTATTAAGAGGATTAACTTATAAGATATTATTATTTTTAGAAAGAAAAAGGACAAAGAGTTTGATTAAACTGTAAAAGAAATAGAGTCATGTTTGCCATCTCATTGAAGATTGTAGGGTAGTATAGAGGTATATTGGATGTCTACATCATACCTAAGCTAATGGAAACCTATACATTTTTAAATCATAAATGAAGTAGGAAAAATATCCATATTTAGTTGGACATGGAAATGGGGAAACAAAAAAATTAAGAAGTATCACTCAGAGTAAAGGTAATAAGCTTCCATTCACAGTCTAGAAAGTAAAATTTCATGAGAAGTGGTGCAAAGCCCAGATCACAACAGTGACTAGAGGAGGACTGCCAGCTTACTCTGTCACTCCAGGAAAAGGTAAAGGTGCTGCAGTAGACACAGAGGACTATGTGCCTAGTAGTGGAAGGCCAGACAATAGACAAGTTGGTAGAAGAAGTGCACCAAGTCGTGGTGCAGAGCACTGCTGAAGTTGCAGTATTGCAGGTCGAGCTTGGTTGTCTGCATAAGAAGATCAAGGCACTAGATGAGGACTCAAGAGTGAGTCATGATATTTGTGTTGGAGGCCTGTTGGGATAGGGTCCCTAGGGTTTGTTTTGGGGTTTGTTAACTCAAATTTTGTATAAGTGTTTGCAAAAAATAAAAGTCTCCATGAAATGTGGATGCAAAGCGCGTAGATAGATAGAGTCAATGGGGTTTAGTCTCCTATTTAGATAAGTAAATAGGTCAGTTTTTGAGACTCACCCATGGTCCACAGACCATGGTATTGTATTGAAGAAAGCTATATATAGTTGAGTCTTAGCCAGTCTAAGAGGTAATGGAATGAAGAATAGAAGAAAATTCAAGATAAGGACTATTTTTGGCAAGTGCTAAGGTAGGAAGGCCCTACTTCCTGTACTTAGGCGAGAAGGGGAAGGATCTTATAGCTGAGTGTGCAGAAGGCCTTAGTAAGTTCTGCAACTGAGTGCGTAGACCTTTGTAGCTGAGTGCACAGGGTGGAGAATTTTGTAATTTGAATGCTGGAATTGAATAAAGAGTGTTTTTGAAGAATTATTGTGCAATTGAGTATTATTGTCAATTCTACTTATGTTATATTATGTGTCTCAATAATATGTTTCCATGGAATAATGAATAAATGTTGTGTGAAACTACTGAATCTATCTTATTTCTGCGTGAATGAAGTAATTATCTATGTTTTCGAAGTTAAGGGTTACATCTATTATGTTTTCTAATGAATTGGATAGATTTGCGCAAGGAAGATCTAGGCGAAAGTGGATAATTTTCCTGCTTAGGGTCCGCAAAGACTGATCATAGACCTTCGCGAAGGTCTAGAATCCATTTCACTTGAGTTATAGTCATCATCTCTAGAAGGATATCGATATGCGTGAAGGAAACTCTCAACTATTAGAGCTTAAGAACCACTTATCAAATTTCCTTGGATGCAGAAACCTGGTTCTAGCATCCCCCAATACTTCTTCAGGTGAGACTGCAGGGTTAATTTGATTTCCAAATGAAGATATCATAGATACAGTTGATGTTATGAAACTAGCTCATAAAAAGATAGAAAAGATAGATCAACGCCTTAGAATTCAACCTCTTCAAGGGGGAAACCTCCTTTACATTACATAAATGAACAATTCTTGGATGATTCAAATGACAAAACCTCCTTTCTATATATAGGAGTCTAAGGAGTCACAATATAACCTAGCCGACCTAACAATAATAATATAAAGCCACAAAATAACAATAAAGGGATTCTATGGGGCACAGTAATAACAATATGGGGGCAATAGGGGCACAACAATATTAATAAGGGGTATAACTACAATAGTAATGGGGTAATCACTAGTATTATAGGGACCCAACATAAACAAGTATCTTTCTCCAAATACCTTGTTATACGGAATTTATACCTACGGATAAGTATATCTTCCATAAGGGGGTAGTTACACTTAGAACAACTGAAATAAAGATGTTTAACCTTTTCCTACAATAAAAAGATAAGATAAAGGAACCTACTTGTGATCCTTCGCATCCTTTAATCTCCTTTGACTTGCTCTCATCACTCCCGCACATACTGAATTCGCTCAATTGGTACCTGCCAACATAAACATAAGATTAAAACAATCAAATAATATGATCTATTTATTGTAAACAAATGGAATCAAAAGAATTTTAAAATACATTCATCATTGATGTAGACAAAAGTATTGGAAAAGGAACAAACAACTTTATTGATTAATAGAAGGAGAAGTTACACCCAATGTGGTTCAATCTCATGTCACTCGTCCAACTTAGTCCAAACCCTCATCACACCAATAGCAGTATCAATCCAGCAGCATAACATTACTTGACAATGATTTCAAGTCTCTAAACCAACAATATTTCTCTATAATATCCCATCTCTGGCCCCCTTGATCACTACGATGAGTGGTCAATTTATAGGGAAATGCAAGTGGTTTTTTCATAAATAGGGTATTGAATGGTTTTCCATAATTGGATAGTTAGTTTCCATGGAGAAAGGGATGAGAGGATAGAGGATTAGATGATTCATAGCCTATCCAAAGTTGAGCTCATAGGATGAGATAAGAGCTGGGTATCCTCTAGAATGTTCTAGAATCAAGGAATATTCCCATAATCCTATGCCAATTTCACTCATCCTCGCCCAGTGCAGGCTTAAGTGGGCCTAAGTGTTATGCATCGCAGGTCTAAATGGGCCTACCTGCTATGCAGAGCAGTTTCCCTTGACCAAGGCTGCGTTAGTGTCCTAAGGAGGCATTTCAGCAGGGTTTCAAACTAGGAAACTTTCATGGATGAAAACACCCAATATGATGACTTGTCTAGCGCATGTAGCAATTGAATTAGGGTTTGATGAGCCCTATTTGTACTAATCTTATTGTGAGGGAGTGATGCCCGAATAGATCTGTAACAGTTTCCCCATAAAGCATGAAGTCATAAATGATAATGTTGAGTGATATGCTTTATGATGTGATGAGGAGGATCTGAAGAAGACAATGACCTGCATCAATTACAATACATAATATCATGATATCTTTGAATTTTTCATGAATTGTTGAGGGAAGGCATGCTGATGCTCAGCATATAAACTTTTCATTACATGTACATAAATTAGATAGTCGTCTATAGATATAGACCCATGATAGGATGACCATTTGTGTAAAGCCATCATACAGATGATTTAGTACTCTCCTGAAATTGCAGCCCAAATGGATGAAACTAGATCCAGGGTCCTCTATCTCATCCAATCATTTTCTCAAGTACGAATCTAATCATGTGAAAATGTGATCTAAAGTCGAACATGGGAAGACACCTTCTGATTACCAGCCAATGGTGTAAGCTATTAATAGACGTGAGAGAAATCATCAATAATGATAATGATTCTCAAGGTACTACAATACATTTTGCATGGTGTGAATAGATGTTTCGATGTCGAACACCATACAAAGTCTTTCATTTGAATGCCTGTGATGTCAACCTATCACCAGAAGTGAGAAATTTTCCATTGATGTATGCAAGCCTCAAGGTACTGGAAGGGTGTTTCTAAGTCAACTTCCTGGATAATGTGCTGATGTCGACAAGAAGTGACTCATCACAAGAGGGCCTTGATATATCCCCCATCCACGACACGAAACAAGTGTAATGATTTTGAAGATAGAAAGTGATTAATGATATAATTTTCAGGAATGGCGGTCATGAAAATGAAGATTTATGAGTATTACAAAGGATGAAGTTTATTGAGTGACTTCTCTTGAACATGTCGGTGACACTGAATGAATTGGCAGGATTGACCCAAAACCAAAGTGATGGATGGTGTGATAGACCATAGGTATGATAACCATCAAGCAGATAACCCAACCCAAATGGTCATAGAGATGAAGTGAAAGTGTCATATTCAAGAGCGACTTGCTACCATAAACCGATTTATCCCTTTTCCCATTTTCCCCAGTCATTGCTGACTAGTACCTCTTTGTTGTTTTTAACAAGCTTGAGGAGGATAACATATGCTTGATGTATAATTCTACCCTTCGGTTGAATCCATCGCTATGTGGTGTTTTAAGGAGTCTAGTGAAGGTGAAACTCGGTCTTGTCATGATGGACAAGTTTGTCGCTATTTAATGCTTTAACGATTTTAGCGATAATGAGAAATCGGTCCTTTTCATGTGTAGAGAGTTTGAAAAGGGACAAAAAGAAAACTCCACAAGTTCTTTTTTGTAAATTTGTCTCTCAAGTCTGAAAAAGCGTAAAATAATACAAGAGAGAACCTATTGACCATGTTCGATCAATGTATTCCTTTTTCGTAAGTAGTATATCTCAGTCAAGAAAAGGGTTAAACTTATATTGAGTAGATGTCATTTCCAATCCATTTACGAGCTAAAAAGGATAAGCACTCAGCAATCTTTTCATGTTTCGAGAGTCTGAAAAGGACAAGCACTTGGCAATCTTTTCATTCTTTGAGAGTCTAAAAAGAGCTTGAAGAGGACCCCACTTAGAGGAACGAGTGGTGTCTAGGATAGAAACTGGTTCTGGTGATGTTGGAGCTTCTCAAAGCATGTTGATTTATGTGAAGAGCCTGGCTCATAAGGCCACTCATTGCAACTGTTCCTCAAAAAGGGTAAAACAACCAAGTGAAAGTGTATGATCGACTAAGTACATAGTGACGATGGAAGGAGAAAAACCAAGGCTCATCTGATGGAACAAGCTGATAGAACGGAAATCGCGAGGGTTAAAATGGAGATGGGTTCATTTTTACACAAGCTTAAACCATAGGGAACTATGCTTGGATTCAATTTCATGTTTACACAAGCTTCAAATGAAAAACTATGCTTGAATTCAGTTTCACTTTTACACAAGCTTGAAACAAGAAAAAACTATGCTTGAGATTGGTTTACATGCCTCTAGCATGATGACTCGATTCTAGGTGCATGCTCCCCAAGCTTCATTGCATTCACCTAAGTAGACTACTCATGGATATGAGGTGGATGTAATGAAGGTTCATATACGAGATCAAGTGAAAGACTCGACTGGGATTTTATGAGATCTAATCAAAGACTCGAATTGGAACTTTACTCCAAGGGACCTTGTTTCATTTTTTAATGAACTTGACACAAGACAAGGAACTCTGCTCATATTCCTTGTTTCATTTTTTAACGATCTTGACACAAGACAAGGAACTATGCTCATGATTCCTTGGTCATGACTCATAATAGGTCATGACTTCCAAGAGGTTCTCATTAGATGGGAGAAAAATGCTCTGGAAGGGATACGTAGCAAGGAATCCATTAGAGAGATCTGGTTCCAATGCCCCCAGTACATAACGCACAACATCATGGAATTGATCGTCAGTTGATGTAGGCATGGAACGGGTTACCACATAATTGACCTGTGGCGGGGAAGATACCATTGGGACAAAATGACCATTTAGGTAAGATGGTTGACTGGAAGCCATATTTGGATTGGGAAAAGAAAGCTGGTCAACGGTGACAATTTTGCCTTCATGTGGGAAACACATCACTTGAAAGAGTGTTGAAACAATAGCTCCCATGTCATAAACATAGTCGTGGCCAAGAAGTAAATTGTAATATTAAGGGCTTGGGACTACCATCACATTGAGATAAACAATTTTTCCTCCCAAATTAATAGGCAACTAAGGAAGGATCCCTAATGGTTGATTGATTCCTCTGTTAAAAGCCAATAGATTCTGGGTAACAGGCACAAGTGGCAGTGAATCGAGCGCTTGCCAATCAGTGGAGGAAAGGATACTCACAGATGCACCTTCATCTATAATAGTGCCATATACAATCATATTATAAACATGTACTATGATCTAGAAAGGCGTATAAGAAGGAAGACGGAATCATGCCAGCCAATTCCAACAAAGGAAGTGACCAGACTACTTGGAGGGGGTATCGTAAGAACGGGATAATTACCCCCTTGAGTTACGAGAACGGGAGGATTTTCCTCCTGTCTTGATGGAACAAGAGGGTTTCCTTTGAGCTCATTTGAATCTGAAGAAATTAAAAGAACCTAAGTGGTATCATACTCACTCTCTATGGGAAAGTTACGATTAACTGAAGGTGAAATCGGGTCAACTGTTTCCTCGACCTATGATTGGTTAGGTATAAACTCATGGGATTCACATTCAGAAAGGGTGGGTTTGACCGACATTTGATTTGGGTCAGTCACTTCATCAACTAGCGAAGGATTAAGGGAGAGTCTCCTGTAACCAAATGGAAGTTGTTGTGGAGAAGTAGGATGGTTATCCAACACTTTTTGGGATTCATCGGGGACAAAGGTGAATGGGGTGATTCCCTTCGCATAACCTACAGGGAAATTTAACTTTACCCTTCTTTCCATGAATTTTACTACCACTACTTGATGGTGTGTCACCAGCATGATCTCCAGAAGTTGTTAACATAAGATGATGTGAACGAGTAGACAATTCTTCTAAGATCTGAGGAATACCAGAACAATTCTGAAGAAGATGGTCTCCCATTAAAATTTTTCATGGATATCGAACTTTGTGAGGCTAATTAAATGGTTTCTCATCAGAAGTTGCATCCAAAGAAATGGTTGTGTGGTTGCCCTCCTGCTAAATTTGCTTCTTCTTCTTCTTCTTCTTCTTCTTCTTCTTCCCTTTCTTCTTCTTCTTAGCCACTTTGTTACTAGTATCAATACTTTTACCAGGCAAAGAGGAAGAAGGGGAGAAAGAAACAACAGACGAAGAAGGCAAAGGCTCAACTCTAGGATCAATTGGAGGTTGATTTTGTCTAGGTGGAGGGGTACTCGACTGCAAAGAAATCATGACATTTTGAACCAAGGAGGTTGAAAAGAACCATACTGGCAAGCCAATGGTAAATCCTGGAAGGGATAATGTAGCCATATATGGAGCACCAATATTTCCAAAAGGAGGAAAAGCACCAGGATTCCCGTCAAAAGGAATTCCTAGACCAGTGGACTCTGAATTTGTTGCCATATGTCTCAACCTAAGATCAACTAAGGAGTCACATGGAGGATGTTATCCACGGTCAATTAACTTTATTTTAACAAAATAAATAAACAAAACACAAGAGGGATAATCTAGGCAAAGGGTTTACCAAGTAACTGTGAACTGCAATATACCGCCTCAGTAAACCAAGGACTTATGCACATGCAAACAATATCCCTGAATGTTGTTTTTGGCGTATCACAGTGTACAAGGCGGTCGACTCAGTTACCTATGGATGGATATAAACCTAATGTAGTCCTCCTAAATATACCCGAAAGTATGTGGAGGCCCAATCTATGCTATTGTTGTCTAATGCGAAACTTCACATTAAGAGCATTCCCTTATACTTTTCGTACTATAACACCGCTTGATATACATGTAAGTACGTGGACGAGCTACGATATACTTACATATGTGGAATGAGGTATCACAATCAGAATGTATCGCAGACCATTAGCGACAACTGCTATGTTTAACAACGTCAGAACACGTCTCTAGCCTAGACTTCTAAATATTATGTGTTAAGTTACAATGCTCCATTAAGTTAATTGAGATAAATTTCAGTTGATCTTGTTTAAAAGTTTTCCTTTGAGGTTCACCACGTGATGTATGTTTGCAATTCCTATAATGCAACTAACATGAGAAACATTCTTTCATTCAATTAACGATGAAAACCATAGCTAGTAAGGGATAGAGCAATCAGATATTTGACAAAGATAAAAGAGCACACCTAATGCAATTTCCCTAGCTATTCCTATCAAGCATTCACAAACTACAACATGCACGATGCAAGTTTTTCTTTTTAGTCCCCTTAGTGTTTATACGAACAAAAAGGAACTAGATGCACAAACAAATAATCAATACCTCTCAAAATGAAATGAAGACTTTACGATAATTTCGTTTTTAGAAAATTAAAGATGAATATATGTAAACTAACTTTGGACAATGATTTGATAATGATAAAGAAATATCTTAAGAAACATTAAGCAATCAAGGTCAAAGTGGGGCTAGGAAAGGAATCGCAAACTGATTTCAGAGCCATAAAAGACATTGATCTTTCAGCAAACAATAATTAGAAGAAACTTTGGAAAAGTCAAACAAAATGATTTTTTTGGCTTGACATGGACCAACGCAACCCTAAGTGGGAGACAATGCATTGCAGAGCACTGTCTCTAAGCCAAGGGTTCTCTATAGAGCATTGTCCCCTTACCAAGGGTGCTCTGGTAACAAAACATTCCTAGAGTAGGCATTCTAGTGCAAAATTTTGACCAAAAAAGCTTCCAAATGACTGAAAAGAAATCAATGAAGTCAAGTAAAGTCGGCGTTGGTGTCCCAAGGAGGCATTTCAACAGGGTTTCAAACTAGGAAAATTCCATGGATGAAAACACTCAATATGATGACTTGTCTAGGGCATATATCAACTAAATTAGGGTTTGATGAGCCCAGTTTGTATTGATCTAATTGTGAGGGAGTGATGCCCAAATAGATCTGTATCACACCTATAGAGAAAAGAAGAAATAAAGCTACATCATTGTTGTAATGATTTCTACAAAAAGCACATGGAGGCTAGAAATCTGTTGCAAGGTCATCTCCTTCTTCATACTCCTCCATAAACTAAATCAACACTCTGGTTGACCATGGCACCCATAGGCTTCACTTTTCAAAAAGACTATCCATAGGTGCTCCTTTGATCCTGAAATTTGTTGCAATGACTTCAGAATGTCCAAACAAATGACAATCTGACCTCTTTTTGCATCTATTTTTGTCAAAAATTGCTTAGTTATGACTTTTGTCAATCTTTCCACAATTTTCTCCTCGAAATCTGGCTTACTGCCAGTTAAATTCATTATCTAGAGTTAAATTTGGTAATTTCGCCGAAATCGGCGGTCCCACCAACTTCCAATCCTATCTCAAAATAAGGCCAAGTGGTCACATATAAAGTGGTCAGTTTGGCAGAAAAGGTGACAGTTCTACAGCTTTGTTGCAAGTTGCAATCAGTAAAGTCCAACCATCAACGAAAAGTCAAAAAGCCCAAAAAATAGGCACTCTGTGATACACGAACCCACTGAGATTATAAAACACAACATATATCATATTGCATCTGAGGACCCCATCGCAATTGCAATCAACATTTCCCTCGATGGATATCAAATTTCATACATTGTGATAGCAATGGACCCATTGGGGTTATAAAATACAGCGTATAATAATATCAGGTCTGAAAGTTCCCCCATTGAAAATCGCAATTGGGGACGGCCGGGGTGTTACTCCTGCTCCGGCTGAAATATGCAATTGTGATTTTGTCACATCACAATTCTCAATTCCTCCTTCATCTTTCGATATCGAAATCGCATCCAGGATCCTGCTGGAGGCCGATTCTTAACACTTTCCCTTTATGCAATTGTGATATGCAATTATCGCATCGCCACTTTTGTAGGGTGGATTTTTCTTAAGCTACTCCTTTGTTTTTATCCAATTTGCAATATGTAGGATCCAATGGAAACCTACCACTTGGCGCTTCCCCATTCATTGGGATTGTTTCCATGTCATCCAATCCTACCACATGTCCAAGTCAAACCTAAACTTTGACTTGCTCTAACTTCTGCATACGAGCTCAGATTTGAGTGTCGTTTGCACCACTAGATTTAGAATGACGAGCTCTTCAATCTAAATCTAAGCTTATCAAAATTCTAGCACTTTGATATTTTAACAAATTTTGAGTTCCTGATCAACCTAAGTAGACTACCGGTTACTAACAGGGGGATGGAATGAAGGTTCATTTACAAGATTAAGTGAAAGACTCAACTGGGAATTTGTTGAAAATAGCAACAAGAAATGCTAAATATAGAAGTGATAAAAATAGCATTGATATAAATAGCATTTTGGGATACATTCCAATTTTAGTTAGTCCCTGAACTAAAATTGAGAATTAAATTTCGAATTTGATTTTAGCAGTTGTCTGAAAAATAATTAATTGATTCATCTTGAGTTAATTAGTTCTAGAAAATTAAACATGAAGTCTATGTGAAGACATGCAACAGTTTCCCCTTTGATTGAGGAATTTATCCCTTGATATAGGAGATCAGGATGAGTTGTGCTTTGAGTTGTAATTAGTTAGCTCAGTTAACTGAGTTAAGTCCAGTTAGATTAGTTCCAATAGTTTGTGGAACTAATTGTGAGTTCAGTTAGTTAATGCATGCATGCATGTAACTATTGCACTTCAGATAACTGAATATTCTCTCATAAATAAATCATGCATGTCAGTTTAGTCAGATTCCCGGTTGAAATCAAATGATGGAACAATGTACTATCAGTTGCAGGAATATTCCATTGAGGATATCTCTTTCATGTAGAAGGAATTCATTCCTTGGAGATTGAGCAGTTACTTCTGAGTTTTGGTGAGTTGTGTGAGAGGTCAATTCACACAAGTGGTAGCCAGAGGACCCAGGAGAAACTCTGTAAGGAAATAGGAGGCTTGGAGGACTAGAGGAAGGCATATGTTGTGTCTATCCAGTCTATGAGCAGTATTGAGGGATTGTACTGAGAGTTGGATAGCTTGTGAGCTAAAGCTTTGTGTAATCTGGACATATTTCCACTTGTATGATAATATAGAGATCAGGGTTTTTGGCTGACGCTTTCCCCAGAGTATTCTTCTATGTTCATGTGTGATTGGTTTCTCATTCTTTGTTATATGTGTTCTATTTGATCTTGCTCAAAATCGATTAAGATTCCACAAGTTTGTTGTAGAAGTAGATCAAGTATTTTTATTTAGTTACATTGCATTATCAAGTGATCTACAGTGGGAAATTCTACATGGTATCAGAGGAAAGGTGATCAAAGTGAAGAAACATATACAAAGAAGGGAGAAGTTCGAAGTTTGAAGTTCCTGATTATAGAATTTGAATTCTTATCACATCTCAAATTTCACCAATGGCATTCAACGGTTTGAGACTCAAGTATGCCCTTGATGGCATCTCAAATTATATAGCCTTGAAGGATCGCATGGAAGCAGTATTAGAGGACAACGGTTTGAAGGAAATCATTGATCAAGAAGTCCCCAAGCTAGTAGCTGCTAATGCCCAAGAATTGGTGGAATGGAAGAAATGTGTGGCTAGAGCGAGGAGAATCCTTCTGGAGGGAGTTCGAGACCACATTGTCTCGAGTCTCCATGGGAAGGAGACACTGTTTTCAATGTGGAAAACATTTAAGGATATATATCAGAACAGCGGCGATCAAAGGAAGATGGCGTTGAAAGACAAGCTTCGGAAAATCAAGCATGAAAAGGGTGATACGATCTCTACATATCTGAAGAAGATCACCACCTAAAGGGATGAGCTTGGAAGTGTAGGGATCATGACAACCGATGATGACATGGTGAGTCTTGCTCTCCTAGGTCTTCCTAAGAGCTGGCATAGCTACCAAAACTCGGTAAATGGAAGAGAGAAACTACCAAATTGGGAAAGATAGTTAGATCTGATGCAGGAGGAGATAAGGAGAAGCACCAGAGATGGATCTTCATCAAAGCAAGATGATGGAGAACATATAGCCTTAGCGAGTAAGGCAACGAAAGGAAAAGGGAAGGTGTCCCATTCCAAATCTAGTTCTTCCCATGGTGGGAAGAAGATTGACAAATTGAAAGTGAGATGCTTTCCTTGTCATGAGGTGGGCCATTATGCTACGAATTGTCCACAGAAGAAATCCAAGAAGGGATCCTCGAAGGGATAAGATGGTGAGGCACTAGCCTCACAGTTCTAATTAGATTTCACCCTCATTGCATGTATGGTTTCATCGATGGTGGGGTGTGTTTGGTACCTGGACAGTGAAGCTCCTCTCACCCTGACTGATGTAAAGTATGTGCCAGGTCTGAAGAAGAATCTTGTGTCCATCACTATGCTAAAGCAAATGGATACATGAAAAGGTTGTACCTTGGGTAAGTATGTGAAATCTTCCTTTCAGGATCAAGTCAATAGAGCTCGAGAAATCCTAGAGCGAGTTCATACAGATGTGTGGACCATTCTCTACAGCCTCCACCGCTAAACAAAGGTACTATGTTATTTTTATTGATGATTTTTCTCATAGATGTTGGATCTACTTTATGCAAAATAAGGATCAAATCCTATCAAGGTTTTGTGACTTCTAAGCCTTGGCAGAGAAAGAATCTAGAAAGAAAATAAGAGCCTTGCATAGAGACAATGGTGGAGAGTATGTCTCCCAACAGTTTAAGGACTTCTGTGTAGCAAAATGAATTAAACGGGAGTTGACGGCACCCCATAACCCATAGCAGAATGAGGTGGATGAAAGGAAGAACAGATCGATTGTGGGAGTAGCTCGAGCGACGCTGCATGACCAAAGCCTACCACTTCATTTGTGGGCTGAGGCATGCAATACAACAGTATACTTGCAAAACAGAAGCCTGCATTATATACTAGGAATGAAGACACCAATGGAGGCTTTTTCCAGGAAGAGACCATGTGTGAGTCAATTCAGAATCTTTGGATCATAGGTTTATTGCCATGTGACCAAAGATGCCCGGAAGAAGCTACATCCAACAGCTGAGTTGGGGATACAACTATTGGGTGGTCTTGCCTACCATTCAGAGGATAGTGGTACACAAAAATCTAAAGTTCGACGAGTTGAAAGCCATGCGAGTATCACTTGAGAGGGAGTTCAAGTTGCATGCAAAGGAGGAAATTTTAGTTCCTAAGGAGGAGGAGCCCTAGACTGATGCAGAGCAGCCGCATGCAGAGGATCCAGGAGTGGAGACACCCACTCATGCTAAGTCTTCCATAGCTGGGTGGAAACACTCAATTGAAGCTGATAGGTTAATGCTGGATGTGAGAGAAAATATGGGACAACCATCTTCTCAGCGCAAACAGAGGAGGTCACCGAGTTGTACACTGGTTACATGGCCCTGGTTGGGGAGTCTGTAGAGACCGAAACCTTCTTCTTTCGAGGAAGCAGTGCAGCAACTAATCTAGTTTGATGCAATGTTGGAGGAGTACAACTCCATTGTTCTGAACAGTGTTTGGGATGTTTTCCCAAGACCAGAGGACAAGTAACTAATGAGTTCCCGATGGCTTTACAAGGTAAAGCAAGCAACTGATGGCAGTGTTGAGAAATATAAGGCAAGGTTTGTTTCCCATGATTTCTCACAGGTTGAGGGGATCGACTATGATGAGACTTGTAGCAAGGTACTCATCTAGCAGAACAATGTTGGCACTATTAGCTCAGATGGGTTGGAAGATCCATCAGATGGATGTGAAGACTATGTTCCTCAATGGAAAGATTGAGGAAGAGGTGTACATTGAGCAGCCAAAAGGTTTTGAGACCATCGATCGTGAGTCACATGTGTGTCGACTCAAGAGGGCTTTATACAAGCTAAAGCAAGCACCTCGTGCTTGGTACACCAAGATTGACAACTATTTCACTGGGTTGGGCTTCACCAAGAGTGAAGCGAATGCGAACCTTTACCACATCATGGTAGAAGGTAAGCCATTGATCATTGTTCTTTATGTTGATGATCTGATATTGATAGGTGATGATTAGTTGATCAATTCTTGCATGGAGGACCTTGCAAGAGAATTCAAGATGAAAGACATGGGTCTTATGCACTACTTTCTAGGCATCGAAGTGTGGCAGAAGGATGGGGAAGTGTTTATGTCTCAAGGCAAGTATGCCAATGAGATAAGCGATTCTGTATTTTTTAACCCCGTACAAAAATTACCTGCATACGAATTCTAAATCACAGGAAAAAATAAAAATGCGAGAGCATAACACATAAAACACATATACACAGAGATTTCCCACTGGATCCCAAAACCGAGACTACCAGCTTGATTTTTTTCATTATGTTCCTTTCAATGTTACAATACATATTTATAC
>APFE031678709.1:7292-27130 GCA_000404065.3 Pinus taeda
TGAAAGAAGAAAATTAATATAGCAAAGATTAGAACTAATTCTCATGAGCTCCATAGTGAAACAGGTCGTTCTCATGAGCTCCATAGTGAAATAGGTCGTTGGGCAGTTCCTAAAACGCCATAGATGGAAAGGATCTGCCATATATGTGAGAATAGGAGCATCGAGGATGAAAACCACTTCCTCTTAGAGTGCCCTATGTACAACCACATTAGATCTCAGTTTCACAATCTTTGTTACAATACTAACCTTCCTAGCCTTTTACAATGTCAAAATTATAGTGAGCTCAAGAGGCTTCCCTCCAAGCTTTTTGAACATAGGAATAAAATTTTAAATCAAAATAAATAATTTATTTATTTAGGTCCCATAAATTATTGTTTGGTCTTAAGAGATGTTAACCACCACCACCACCATCATCATATCTGTATTGAAGTTTAAGTTAAAATATGTAATGGAATTACAAAATAAACCACTCTAAGTTATAAAATTTAATTTAAATATGTAATTTTATCATTTAAAAATATGTAAAAAAAATAAAAACATAAAATAGTTAGAATTAACTATAATAACCCTAAGAATTATAAGTATAAGTGTTGTTTTTTTTTAATATTTCTAATTTACCTTATCATCAGATCTATAGGTTTCAGGAAGAATCAGTAAAGTTGTGCATTCATTTATTTTTATTTTTTATTTCTTTCTAAAACCTGTGACGGTTTTTCAAAACTTTTATCTTCGGTATTTATATAATTTTCTATCATCTTTTAATCAAACTTCTATCTTCCCCATAAATAAAATAATTCTTTGATGTTTTAATCAGTTTCTACTTGACTACTTTTTGTTTTAAGATCCCTGCGAAATCATGTGTTCGTCATTCTGGTATCTGTTTATCCAATCAACGACCTGCTCATCTTCCTCTGTAACACATTCATGAGTATGTAACACCGAATATTGACGGGAATATTATGATAAACACTATCCTAATTTTTGGTTAAAAGATATAATGAAATTATAAAATTTACCCTTCAGATTATAATATTTAATTTAAATATGTAATTTTATTATTTAAAAATATGTTGAAAAAAATAAAAATAACATAACACAGTTAGAATTAACTAGAATAACCCTAAAAATTAGAAGTATTCTTTTTTTAATATTTCAGATTTACCCTGTCATCAGATATCTGGGTTTCAGGAAGAATAAGTAAATTTGTCACTTCATTTATTTTTTATTATTTTTCTAACATCTGTGCAGGTTTTTCAAAACTTTTATCTTCGCTATTAATATAATTTTCTATAATTTTTTAATCACAACTTCTATCTTCCCCATAAGTAAAATAATTGTCAAACTTCTATCTTCCCCATAAATAAAATGATTCTTTGATGTTTTAATCAGCTTCTGCTCGACTACTTTTTGTTTTAAGATCCCTGCGATCACATGTGTATCTGTTCATCCAATCGACGACCTGCTTATCTTCCTTTGTAAAACATTCACATGTAACACCGAATCTTGACAAGAACATTATGATAAACACATAAAGGAATATCATTTTCAGCTTCATGTTATTATATGGTTCCTTTAAAATCTCTCAAATGGAACTACGGTAGTTAAAGAAAAACAAATTCCAATTACAAAACATTTAGATTGAGCATGTTATGTGGGAATCCATCACAACCATTGCAAAACATAAAGCTACATTGCATGTTTATTTTATTACGCCGTAAGGCGTTTCCCTCTGAAATCAACTCTCCTCTCTGTTTACCTGTCATTTTGTAAGCCACATGATTATATGTTAGACGATTTCAGCCGTTGATTCAAAGGGTTACCCAAAGGGTTTGGCCTTTTCATTTAAGTCGAATAGTTTCCTCCGCGCAGGTGAACCCGGCGGTGTGGTTGAAGGGATCATCCACGAAACAATACATCTTCAGCAGAACGGGGGCGGCCACGAGCCTGCCTGCATCCCTATCACAAATCTCTTCCATTAGGATTCTAGCGGCGTTGGCAGCTTCTTGATCTGCAGCAGCCCTACTAACAGTATTTATAGTGTGAATGTGAGTGAGCGAGTGATCTCCTTCATTGTCCACCGTACCTTAGATTTGAGACGAGAAGTGAGAAAGGTGGAGGATGGCCATGAGAACAGTTCGTGGAGCTGTTGGATGGAGTGTTCTCGTTTGTTGTGTTCGATAATGCTGATAGCAACTTTATTGTTGTCAGGGACGCAATCGGCGTTACTCCCCTTTATATAGGCTGGGGCCAAGATGGTATGACGCGTAACTTCTTCACCCTGTAAAAATTAGCTACAATTTCCTACATTACGATTTTTCTGTTAATAGAAATAAAGATAGATTTACAAAGCTTTTCACAGGGCTACAATTTCCTACATTATGATTTTTCTGTTAATAGAAATAAAGACAGATTTACAAATAAAGTTGGTTTTAAATTGGAACTTCTCTCTGAAATCAACTCTCTTCCAAAATGTTCTTTGAAGCCATCGTTCCCCACTGTTCCCTTATAGCCAAAATGTTCTTTGAAGCCATCGTTCCCCACTGTTCTGCGCTGCAATCAATGATCTATCTGTATCCCCTTTGATTTTCTGTTTGGTTGGAACAAAAATGTGTGGAATTCTTGCTGTGTTGGGGTGCCAGGACACATCTTCGGCCAAGCGAGCACGAGTACTCGAGCTTTCCCGAAGGAAAAAAGATAAATTTTAATCATTGAATGATAGATGATTAATTTCTCTTTAATATTTGATGGCCTGTTATGTTCCCTCCAAGTAATGGGCTTTCTTTGTTTTATGATTTCTTGATCAGATTTTTTGCATTTCAGGTTGAAGCACAGAGGTCCAGACTGGAGTGGAATATATCAGCATGGCAACTGCTTTCTCACTCACCAAAGGCTGGCTATTATGGATCCTGCATCTGGGGACCAGCCATTGTATAATGAATATAAAACAATAGTTGTCACTGTAAGTCTCTAGTCTTAATAAAAAAAACACAAGCTGGGAAGATTTTAATTAATTGAAACTAGAAAGTCATATGCCTCAATCAAAAAACAAACTTGGGAACATTTTAATTTTTATTATAGCTAGCAAGTTTCTCCTCTGATCCATATCAGCACATACCCATCTGAACTCAAGTTTTTCATTTAAATTCAGACAGTCACAGAGCCATTTAAGCCCAGGTTTAAACTTTGATATGCACTATAAATGCATCCATTTATGGTTTACATAATTTTGTTGTTTGTTTTTCATTAAATTCATACCACAGACCCTAGTTTTGTTGAGTTCGGTTTTCATTTGAAAATTTATACTCCTGCAGACCCATTAAGCCCAGGTTTGAGATGCACCACAGACCTACTCCATACAGTAGGTCCATATAGTTTTACCATAGTTCTGAAGATGTTGTTTAGTTTACATAGCTCTTTAAATTTTGAATTCTGTTGAGATTGTTAAGTTTATTTTGTTGACTTTGCTTAGTCCACTTTGCAAGTGGACTTGGGAAAGCACTCATTTGACTAAGTTATGGCCACACAGGATCTATGTGACGTAACCAGAAAAGATTGTCTCCAGGCGTTTGGCTTTGGCTTTGGCTTGAAACTAACACCCAGTTTCCCGGTTGTCTTCTTACACAGACACCCAGATTTCCCCGTTAAACTTTTTACATAGCTGTTTTTGGCAAAATTTCAGAGCATGAATATTGACAATATGAATATGTCAAGGCATAAATATTGACAATATATATATAGCAGTATTAACAATTGGAAATATATAAAGCAGGTCGAGATAGTAGCTAAATAATAGAAGGCCATTTTCATGAAAGCTACATATAAACCCTAAAGTATAGCTGTTTAAGTTTTGGCAAAATTTGAGAGCATGAATATTGACAATACGTTTTGGCAGAATTTCAGAGCCTGAAGATTGACAAGATGAATATAGCAAAGTGTAAATATTGACAATATATACATTTAGTATTGACAATTGAAGTATATAGCAGGTCGAGATAGCTAAATGAGAGGAGGCTATTTTCATGAAAGTTGCATATAAACCCTTAAGTATAGCTGTTTAAGTTTTGGCAAAATTTCAGAGCATGAATATTGGCAATAAGTTTTGGCAGAAATTCAGAGCATGAATATTGACAATATGAATATATCAAAGCATAAATATTGACCATATAGACATAGAGCACTATTGACAATTGAAAGTATATAAAGCAGGTTGAGATAGCTAAATAATAGAGGCCATATTCATGAAAGCTACATATAAAAACTAAAGCGTAGTTGTTTAAGTTTTGGCAGAATTTCAGATTATGAATAATGACAAGAAGTTTTGGCACAATTTCAGAGCATGATTTTCATGCTAAGTTTTGGCAGAATTTCAGAGCATAGATATTGACAATATATACATAGAGCGGTATCTACTATTGACAATTTAAAGTATACAAAGCAGGTCGAGATGGCTAAATAATAGAAGGTCATTTCCATGAAAGCTACATATAAATCCCAAAGTATTTTGCTATTCATCCTTTAGATTTGAAACATATCAGAACGGATTTTAGCTTTCAAACATGTCAGCCCAAGTTTCAATTATGCATCCTTTAGATTTTAAACATATCAGTGAAACATATCAGAACCGGTTTTGGGTTTCAAACATATCAGACCAAGTTTTAGATAGGTACTAGCCAATGTTCTGGTTATAGCCCAATTTTCATAACTTCATATCCAAGTTTTGGCCTAATGTTCATATACAATTCTACACTAAAAGTTGATGGATCATTGCACATGGATTTAATCCACCTCTAAATTAAGAGTCGATAGGCGATCCTCACCCGGGCCTGTGGAGTACTTGTTCCTTGCTTCTTTCAGTGCAATTAAATTCTTTTTGACTGGATAGATACATTGTAAACGTTATTCCTTTATTGTGCTCCATGCAGGTGAATGGAGAGATATATAACCACGAGGAACTAAGAAAGTCGCTTAAATCACATGAATTTAGAAGTAGCAGTGACAGTGAGGTTATTCCGCATCTTGTGAGTATTATTCTACATCTTGGTATGCTTCGTTACATGTAATTATTAAAGGGAAGCTTTGCTATTCTTTTACATTTTGTAGTCGGTTCATTGTTTGATATTGCAGCAGCTTCTAAGTTTCTCAAGGATTTTAGAACTTATTACGATTTGTTTTTCTATGTTTACATGGTTTGGGAGGTTAGTTTGAGGAGAACAGAGAACAGTTCATGGAGCTGTTGGATGGAGTGTTCTCGTTTGTTGTGTTCGATAATGCTGATAGCAACTTTATTGTTGCTAGGGACACAATCGGCGTTACTCCCCTTTATATAGGCTGGGGCCAAGATGGTATGACGCGTAACTTCTTCACCCTGTAAAAATTAGCTACAATCTCCTACATTATGATTTTTCTGTTAATAGAAATAAAGATAGATTTACAAAGCTTTTCACAGGGCTACAATTTCCTACATTATGATTTTTCTGTTAATAGAAATAAAGACAGATTTACAAATAAAGTTGGTTTTAAATTGAAACTTGATTTCCCTCTGAAATCAACTCTCCTCTCTGTTTACCTGTCATTTTGTAAGCCACACGATTATATGTTAGACGATTGCAATGATTTCAGCTGTTGATTTAAAGGGTTACCCAAACGGTTTGGGCCTTTCATTTGGGTCGAATAGTTTCCTCCGCGCAGGTGAACCGGGCGGTGTGGTTGAAGGGATCATCCACGAAACAATACATCTTCAGCAGAAAGGGGGCGGCCACCAGCGTGCCTGCATCCCTATCACAAATCTCTTCCATTAGGATTCTAGTGGCGTTGGCAGCTTCTTGATCTGCAGCAGCCCTACTAACAGTATTTATAGTGTGAATGTGAGTGAGCGAGTGATCTCCTTCATTGTCCATGGTACCTTAGATTTGAGACGAGAAGTGAGAAAGGTGGAGGATGGCCATGTGGTACACCAAAACACTGTACATAGCACGTAACAGTTCTAGACAAATTTGTTATAATTCTGAAGTGGTGACATTCATTGTTGGACTCCAACGCTGTCGAAAGCATTATCTGGTACTGTGTTCCAAATAGGCACGGACTATTGTTCTTCCTTTGCGATTTCGAACAGTTGCATTGAAGTTTGATGGTTGATTTTTAACAATTGCATTGAAGTTTGATGGCTGCATATTTCTAATATTTGAAATGTAACCTATAAAACATAGCCATTCTGCATGTTCGTAACCCCTGAAATGCAGGGATGAAGGTATTTCTCGAAAATGTACTGTCACTTTAGTCAACCCTGAAGAAATTTGTTTACCTGCTGATGCAAAACGACAACCCATAGAAATACATATAAGGACGAAAATGTTTTGAAACACATATATTTGATGGGAATATATCTTTGTGGAAAAGAACTGCTTTGGATTCAGTGAAAAA
The DNA here is from genome assembly GCA_000404065.3 of Pinus taeda. Taxonomy (NCBI): domain Eukaryota; kingdom Viridiplantae; phylum Streptophyta; class Pinopsida; order Pinales; family Pinaceae; genus Pinus; species Pinus taeda. Next base: position 13,713 of record APFE031678709.1, read on the forward strand.
ATCTGCAGTTGGTAGATTGGAAGGGGTAAGGTGCTTGCGAGGAAGCCAGGAGCAAAAGCAAAGCTAGTAGAAAGCATAAGAATGGCGATCCGTGTTAGTCAAATTTCAGTATAAGGGAAATCCCATAAGGACTTATAAAGGTAAGGATGATTTCCCTCCTGAGATTTAATATATGAATTTCATTTAGGTGTGAGGTTAGATGTCTCAAATTTTGAGACGATGATAGCTTTTATTTTTATTTTCTTAATTTTTATTGAAATGGGTCTCAGTTGGGTCTGAGCAAAAATCAGATATTTTCAGCCATGATTACAATTCAGTGGCAAGGAAAACCTCATATTTTCATTCAATATGGTGTTTGTGGGTTTCCATTTTTTCCATGTTGCATTCGAAATTAGTTTATTTGTAATTCTCTATGGAAAATGAATAATTATGGGCTTCACTGAATATCATAAAATTCACATATTTTAAGTGCACTGGATCTGGGTTTGCATGTGATCATGTTGATTATGTGATCCGGATTTAAACAGGAACGCAATAGATTACAGAGATAACCATAAATACAGAGATGCGATAACCATAAATAAAGAGATGCAGCGGAAAGAACACTTTATTTCATTAATGGAAAATACGGAAATATGTTTACAACTAAAATTGGGAATAAATCAGCTAGGACGATGGTAGCTTATCTCTGAGAAGAGATGTGCGGCTACATGTCTCTGAACTGTTCCGAACTTGTGTTACAATGAGGCTCAAAGGCCTATTTATTATTGAGAGACAATGGAAAACCCTTCACATTCCAAAACCGACCCTTAGAAGATGAAACGCCAAATTGTGGGCCCCGTTTTGGGTAAATTGGTACATCAATTTCCCGGGGTCGTAACTTTGGCATACGATCTCCGTTTGACGCGTATGATAGCTCGTTAGAAAGATCTATCCGAGAAATACCACTTTGGGAAGGGCAACATCAGTCCATGGACACATGTTGCCCCCAGATTTCCCAAAAAACGTCGTTTAGGGCCTCAAAACGTCTCCGGAAGTTCAGGACCCGAAAAACTGCTAAAAATAGTAAATTGTGCTACATTTACGGAAACTGAACAATTGAAAGAGACAGTTGTGGGGGTCCAAATGGGATAGGTGGGTGGCCACCAACATCCACCTAGATCATTATGGTGGTTAACATGATCACATGCAAACCCAAATCACTGTTGACGGAATTATGTCCTCCGATCCAGTGCATAACCAATTATGTGTCCATGGACATAATGGCTAATAGCCTTCTGGCAGCAGGGGCTTCTCCGGCCATGGTTCATGCCTTTGAAGAGATTGCATATTTTACTCATCATGCTAAGGGCTTGTGCATCAATATTGGGACTCTGACCCATGATTGGACTGTTCCAATGAAGGCTGCTGCAGCCAAGGATGCAAAGGCTCAGAATCCTTGGGTATTGGATCCAGTGGCTGCAGGGGCTTTTAAATATGGAATGAATAGATGTTTGGAGCTTGTTGATCTTAAACCCACAATTATACGAGGAAATGCTTCAGAAATCTTGGCATTAGCTGGTGCTTCTATTGTCTCAGCCAAGGTAAATCCTTAATCCTTATGTGATTTTTCAATTCCTGTCAAGTGGGTTTAGAACAATATCGTAAGGTATTGAATAATCAAATTGAACAATATCGTAAGGTGTACTCAAAATGACTTTCAACTTTTTAGTGACCCTCAAAAATTCTGTTGCAAAACTCTTGAGTGTGTCAAATAGAAAAAAATAGGGAACCCTGAAATTTCTGTTGCCCGTAAGGGGAAACTGGCAACAGTCCTGGCTCTCTGTCTCAGATATTGATGCACAGGAAAAATCAATCTTGTAATGTTGTTTTTAACTTAATCATATTTTACTTCACAACACTTTTTGGTTGCTGTCAGCTGATGGTAGAGTTTTTATTGGGTCATAGATTTGCAAAGCGGAGTTTTCCTTGCCTTCATGGTTCTCTCATGGGGTCAGGAATCTAATCACAAGGATTTTGGATCCAAGACCACAGAGCGTAAGTTATAAATTGTTTCTAAAACCATATTGCAATATCTGGATTGCAACTCGTTTGGATTTATTCCATACTTCAAAATTCATGACAAAATCAAATGTGACTGCCTCTTGCAGCGAATAACAATAGCACATATTTATGAAGATGAGTGGTTTGAGAAAGATTACTACCCTCCCACAGAGCCCTGGGATGAACAAGAAACTAATTCAGATGATGCACACACTGCATTTGGTATCACAGAAGTGAGACTTCCATAATATTCGAAACGTTCTTATGATGTACAAATGAATACTATATTCAAAGGGTTCTGAAATGTACACATTGGTTATTTTATGCTATGATCTATCGTATAGGCAATTGCATAAATTTAGAAAATTAACAGGGACAATTTGGGGACAAATTTGGATTTTGTAGGAGCATTTGGTGACAAATGATAAGCAACCTGGTTTCATCAATTCCTTTCAGCTGATAGAAATGTCTAAAGATCTTGACTTCTCTGGGTTCTTTGAAAAAGAGGCATGCCTCCATATGTCCAATATTAATTATTTGATCACAAACCCATTTCCAAAATTCTGACAAGGAATTTTTAAAATTAATAATGTAATCATATCCCCTTTTCTTATTTCAGCTGCTGTTAGATCCTAATGTTGTGTCTATACACACTTTGTGCAGACAGATCCTATACTTTCTACATATTGTGCCTCCCCAAATTATATTGCCCCTGAGGTATACAAATCAAACTCTTCATCTAGGATTTGTTAGAGATAGTATGGGAATTACACTGCAGGGCTTTTATCAATCTAGCATATTGGTTATGGTTGGCAGATAATTGTTAGTCAAAAGTACGATGGAAGGGTAGCACACATTTGGTCTTGTGGGTCATTCTCTTTGAACTTCTTGCAGGTTTCTGTCCCTTTGAAGGTTCTAATCAAATTGAACAATATCGTAAGGTATACTCAAAATGACTTTCAACTTTATGGTGAACCTCAAAAATTCTGATGCAAAACTCTTGAGTGTGTCCAATAGAAAAAATAGGGAACCCTGAAATTTCTGTTGCCCGTAAGGGGAAACTGGTAACAGTCCTGGCTCTCTGTCTCAGATATTGATGCACATGAAAAATCAATATTGTAATCTTGTTTTTAACTTAATCATATTTTACTTCACAACAATTTTGGTTGTTGTCAGCTGATGGTAGAGTTTTTATTGGGTCATAGATTTGTAAAGCGGAGTTTTCCTTCCTTTCATGGTTCTCTCATGGGGTCAGGAATCTAATCACAAGGATTTTGGATCCAAGACCACTGAGCGTAAGTTATAAATTGTTTCTAAAACCATATTGCAATATCTGGATTGCAACTCGTTTGGATTTATTCCATACTTCAAAATTCATGGCAAAATCAATTGTGACTACCTCTTGCAGCGGATAACAATAGCATAGATTTATGAAGATGAGTGGTTTAAGAAAGATTACTACCCTCCTGTAGAGCCCTGGGATGAACAAGAAACTAATTCAGATGATGTACACGCTGCATTTGGTATCACAGAAGTGAGACTTCCATAATATTCAAAACGTTCTTATGATGTACAAATGAATACTATATTCAAAGGGTTCTGAAATGTACACATTGGTTATTTTATGCTATGATCTACCGTATAGGCAATTGCATAAATTAAGAAAATTAACAGGGATAATTTGGGGACAAATTTGGATTTTGTAGGACCATTTGGTGACAAATGATAAGCAACCTGGTTTCATCAATACCTTTCAGCTGATAGCAATGTCTAAAGATCTTGACTTCTCTGGGTTCTTTGAAAAAGAGTTATGCCTCCATATGTCCAATATTAATTATTTGATTTTGTGACGAAGATGTCTTCAGTCAGTGAATATCTAAATATCTAAAGACATGGCATATTTCAAATATTGCACTGTTTCGTAGGCAAAGTAAAGTAAATACTGTGCTATTCAGTAAAAAATGTCTAAGTTGAGAAGGATTTGCCATAACTAATGGGGAGCAATATGCAATGTTCCACGAGGATGCATCCCTCAGGGTAGGGTGCATACACCTCACACTTTCAGAGCACCAGAGACAGGATTTGGAGGTGACAATATGAATCTTCAACTTGAAGTTACTGTCATTTTGTTTTTCCTGGTGGCTGGGAATTGCTTGGTGCACGCAATTGAACCATAAGGTACATAAATTTTGGCCTGATTTATGGTCTTCTCTTGGATTCTCGATATTTTTGGATATTGATCGAATACAGGTACTATTCCTCGGTAGACGGGAATATGGCAGGAGAACATATGTGGGAGCACTTTGTTTGCTTGCTTCCATGCTTGGCAACTACACGCAGGAACAACAGCTTCATTGAAACCTCCATCCAGTTCAGACATCAAACCTAGCCCCGACTAAGAGAAACTTGGAGACTAGCCAGCATATGAATTCGCTGAACAACAGTTAGGGTAGTTTTGAAAATGCAGTTCCTTACAGTTGTGAGTGTAATGGCCAGTACAACTTCAAATAAATAATCAAGTAGGCATAAGCAGCAGGTTGTCCCTAATAAGGAAGAAGGCAACTCCGTTGGGTTTGTGGATTCTGGAAGCAGTAGCACTGAAGTAGCTGGGGTTGTGCGAAGCAAATCGTGAAAGAGGATTCCAACCAATACCTAAAGGCACCCACCCATATTTCTAACTTCCAAGAAACACACATATATATAGAATCGCGCATAAACCACCAATTTACTATAAAGGCAATGCTGGTTGAAAATCAGCTGAATGTATCCAAACCTAAACCCAATTGTTGAAACGATGCTCATGATAATGTGTTTTCTGTTAGTATTTGCGTGATCTCAGACGACTCTATTGTGTCCAAAAATGGTACTCAGCCTGTGGCTCAAAAGGCTGGCGAGTGTGAGTTGAAAGATAAATTGTCAAGTTCGAAGCGTATAGACAAAGAATGGGTGGAAATTCAAGTGAAAAATATTGCAATGCCAAGAGTGTGCATGTGGAGTACTATAGCGGAAAGGTTATTCTGACTGACCTCATTTCTGAGGAAAAAGAATACAGTTTCAAACAGAAAATCCTTTGGGACCTTAGACATTGTGAGTACAATATTTGTTAACTGTCATGCATAAGGCCACAGGAGAAATATATCTATATATATCTATATATATACTGCCATTTTTTGTCTGCCGGCCTGGTCTACTGGCTTTCCCTTGATATCATAAACAAGGGAAATGTTTGTGCTGGGAATTAACTGTAATATTTACAGATGAACGTTGCACACATTTGTCAGTCCGAATTAACTGTAAAATTTACAAATGAACTTTGCACACATTTTTCAGTGAAGCGACCATTAGCCATGTCAAAAATAAATTATATATACTTTATCCAAAATAATGATTGAAACCCTGACAAAAAAAGATACTGTTATATTTTCTATTTCAGAATTTCTGGGTTGTATAAAGACTAAACTTTCATTATAGCGTCGGAGACAATTTGTCACTGAAGCGACCATTAGACATGTCAAAAATAAATTCTGTATACTTTATCCAAAATAATGATTGAAACCCTGACAAAAAAGATAATGTTACATTTTCTATTTCAGAATTTCTGTGTTGTATAAAGACTAAATTTTCATTACAGTGTCGGAGACAATTTGTCAGTGAAGGGACCATTAGACATGTCAAAAATAAATTCTGTATGCTTTATCCAAAATAATGATTGAAACCCTGACAAAAAAGGTACTGTTACATTTTCTATTTCAGAATTTCTGTGTTGTATAAAGACTAAATTTTCATTACAGTGTCGGAGACAATTTTGGTCTCTCCGGAGACCAGTTGGGATGAATTCAGAAAAATATCTCGCTACTGAAATAAAATCCAAATAAAAAAGTATTTAATTAGAAATAAACTATAATATCATTGATTAATTCATGTTAGCGCACAGCTAGCATTTTTAAATTCATGTTATAGAGCAAAGTGGAATTGAACCACTAACCTCCTGCTTATAAGGCAGGTGCCCTTCCATTGAGCTAGCACCCTTTAATTCATGCTATAGTGCTATAGAGCAAAGTGGAATCGAACCACTAACCTCCTGCTTATAAGGCAGGTGCCCTTCCATTGAGCTAGCACCCTATAATTCATGTTATAGACCAAAGTGGAATGGAACCACTAACATCCTGCTTATAAGGTAGGACCCTTTAAAGATTATTTGAGGAGTTATGGCATGTAACAGACTCCTCACCCACAGTTTATATGTGGGATGAACTTGGAATTTCACCTTGAGGAGTTATGGCATGTAACAGACTCCTCACCCACAGCTTATTTGTGGGATGAACTTGGAATTTTACCTTGATTCAATTCAATGGTACTGAGGAACAGGAAAGGGTACAATGGAAATTATGTGGATTAAATTCTAAAGGTAATAACATCTTCTCTTTGTATCTTCAAGATCTTGATCCAATTAGCAGTAAGAGTAGATAGGATTCTGCATTCTAATAATGGCAGGCAATCTCAGCTTTGCTGCATGGTAAAGAAATTTCCATGTCCTTTGTCAACTGGCATCACAAAATCAAAAGCTTGGGAAAGATGTCAAATGAGAAAAAAAACAACAGCAGAAAATGATCAGAAACACAAATGGCACTGTTGGATACACCCTTCTTCTATCTCTGAAGAGAGTAAGATGGATTCTGCAGATCATAATAAAATTTAGGGAAACAAAGCCAAAATGAAGCCAAACCCATATAGCTACAATATTTTCCAAAGGATTTACTCACAGGTATGTTACAATAAATAATGCATAGAAATGTGTTGACACAGAAGTTATATAAAGGTAGAAATGCGTGGAAACAGAGGTTATATAAAGGTGATGAGTATCCACAAGTATTAATATGTGTTAACATGGCAAAAATACCAAGTGGAATTACAAACTCAGCAATGGCTTGATAAGAGTGCCACAAAATTCACCTTGTTTGATCTGGATTCTAGACTTGTAAGTCCAACCCAGCTTGGTCCATATAACAGACCAAGAAAATGTAGCAATAAGTTGAAATCTATGATGGCAAATCTGACACACCTATTCTGAGTTAGCCTGGTAAATATGTGAGTAGAACTAGTTTTTCCAAGATTTTTTTTTGCCAAGTCAGAGTAAAACTCCTTTCTGGCATGTCCAAGTTTTTCACAGCACCAAGTTTTTAACTATGCTTGATAATGTAGAGACAGTTCTGACATGGAATTCAAGCCTAGATGCAAGCGAATAGGATGTTTGCTGGAAGAATAATACGTAGCTTCTCTTTGTATCTTCAAGATCTTGATCCAATTAGCAAGAGTAGACGAGATTTTGCATTCTCATAATGGCAGGCAATCTCAGCTTTGCTACATGGTAAAGAAATTTCCATGTCCTTTGTCAACTGGCATCACAAAATCAAAAGCTTGGGATATATGCCGAATTTGAACAAAAAAACACATCAGAAAATGATCAGAAACACGAATGGCATTGTTGGATACACCCTTCTATCTTTGAAAACAATGAGATAGATTCTGCAGATCATAATAAAATTTAGGGAAACAAGCCAAACCCATATAGCTATAATATTCCCACTCCCACTTACAGTCGCTTTAATGAAGTGAAGGAAAAATGTTGCTCTTTTTTATTAGAAGCTTCAACTCTGCCTTCTGATCCAAACCTAAGATATATCATTCAGAATGAGCTTTCTTTTGTAAACGAGGATTGGAAGCAAGACAAGGGTTCTGCTCCTATTATGCCATTTATTAATTCCAATAACACTCTCCCCCAAAAATTATTGTGTGTATAGTCATTGGGTTTACTATGGTAATGCCTGTAACATTTTGCAGTATTTTCTTTGTTGGCATATGGTTTAGTGGTTAAGTAGTTGAGACACAACATCACCTTGTTAATGACCCAAAGTCAAATTTAGATCAGAGCCTTAAATTATAAGTTGATTGAATTTTATGAGATTTATATGCAATATTAATTCAATAATTAGTAAAAACTAGTGTGAGGCACCCTAAATCAACTTCTATTTATACAACATTAGAATTTCATTTCTGCTACATATTTGCATCTCATTTAGATTTGCCCATTCCCATATAGTAATTGTTCCTCAATTCATGCTTTACGGCGTTTCTTTTGCAACATTTGGTGCAAATGCTAGTTTATGTTTTAGTCAACCCACCATATACATTGGAGTATCATATACAATTAACAAACGTCTAATATAAGAGGGAGACCCAGTATTAAAAGAATATTCGAATAAATGATTTTTTTGGGTCAGTTATCTCGACAATCGCAGTAACAACATAAATCTATACTAATTACAATCTGCCGCCCCTGAGTTAGCAAGCCTGTTAGTGCTGTCTGAACGTGCAGCAGGACCAAATTAGATTATCAGTTGCATGCTTTCTCAAACCTCTTTCTCTTAATAATCCGGCCAATCTTAACCGGGCTGAATCTTTCCTCAGTTGCCCTCTTTGGATATCTATATGATTTACGTTCAGTGACTGAAATTTTAGGCCTGGGAATTTCTACTTTCAAGTTTTAACAGTCACATCTGAAGCACCAGCAACTACTGTAATTCCAATCGACCGGTGCGTTAGCGCGTTAATCCCCGCTGCATTAATTTCGTTAACTGGACACGAACCTCCCCCGCTGGGAGACCTATAGTTTTGACAATTAGAAGGGCCTGACGGAGCTACGGGACCCCTAAGGGATTCAAACAACTCATTGTTCATCTTCCTAATATTGTTATTATTTTCGATTTCGTCTCGCTGCAATTTGAATTTCAAATGCAGTGGTCTACAACCCCAACTTTCACCAACCATCGTGACCACCACAAGCTTGGCCATCAATATTACCAGTCGCGTGGACGCTAATGTCAATTCCATATCGCTCCAACCTATACAATTCTTCTCTTCGCAGCGGTAGAATAAGTAACTGTTCGCAACAAGATGAACAATATCAAAATCAGAAGAAGATGAACAATAATATGAGTGTGTGTATATAACAAAGATAGATGCAGCTATATATCGCAAGTAATTAGGGGGAGAAGAGGAGGACAGAGAACGGAGAAAGCGCGGAAACGATGATTAACCGTTGACTCTATAATCTGGAGTTTGGGAACTCGTTTGACATTTTCAATGCAATCAACTAGACACCTAAATGGAATCTTGATCTCCGTGCACAAGTCTTCCCCAAATAACAACGTAGCCCAGATGAATTTTTAATAGAAAAGAATACCATGTAGGGGTGAAGATTTAATAATAAATTAAACAAGGATTAATGAATGAATTAAGAATAAAGCCTGCAATAAGAATGAACTAATGAGGAGAAGACTATGCTTTATTTGCAACGATAAACATTCATGTCCAGGTGATAGGAAGGAGGCAAGAAAGAAAGAACAAGAGGAGATTTCTTCAAATCATGAGGAGTTTTCTGTAGTTGGGTCTATTGGTTTATAGGATGGTGAGCAACAACAAGGTATTATTCAGAGAGACTTACAGGATTATAAGCTTTTGAAAGTGCATGAGGAAATTCTAACTGATGGTATTGATGAGGTAGACGCCTATACAATAGTGTCCATATATATATAGGAGTATACCCATGAAGAGTATGAGCTATCAGTTGTAGATAACAGTCCACCGGTACATCCATGTTTGAAAACCAGAGAGGGTGAACAACATATTGTCCCGTCAGGTGTAGAAGGCCAAGAAGAAGACATTCAAGGAGATTTAAATGAGAAGCCAGTAATGTCAACCAACATGATGAGTTGGAGCATGACAAACATAACATGCAAGATGAACAATTCCCAGAGAACCAGTCAATGGCTCAAGTTGAAGTGGTGATCGTAGGGCATCTGGTGTAGACATGTACAAAGATATTTAGTAGGGCACCAGAATCACGAGTAGAGGACTTTCACGGAAAGATAACACATTGAAGACATATCTTATGATGTTAAGGAAAAGAGTGAGGACAACTCAAGACATTATCTCATAGGAGAACAAAAAAATTTAGGAGCTCATAGAGGTATGTGCTGAGTTAGCAACCAAACGGTCGAGTATAGAGGAACATCTCAATTCCCTCACTAAGCAGTAGGTGGAATACAATTGGGAGATCCACAGTAGCCCTCTAGAGGAGTACATAGACAAGGCTTGTAGCACTACCAACCCACATTTATACATTGGGGATAGCAAAGCAGAGTTCTACAAATGGATCATGTTGGGTGGTCGAGTAGAGAAGAACGAGTTGAGCATCAGGCAACATCAACATAGTAGAATTATTCCATGTGTAGGCATTCATGCATTATATCCTTCCCACGAGATGAATTGACGAAAGATTATGAGTTGGAACTCTATTGATCGGATACTATTAGCCAAGAGAATATTGCAGTTTAGGCCCTTAAGTATAGACAATGATGGAGGGATGAGATGGTATTGCAACCCAATGGTCTCAGGACTTAAATGGAATTTGGATCTGGGAGAATCCATTGGGGGCATGATTGACTGGAGGATTGTTTGGGATACATGTATCGAAGGATCCATTTAGAATCATTTAGCATAGAAGCATGGAATAACAAACTGGGTTGTATGGGATCATGGTATCAATGTACAATTGCTTTTGTTGTGGATAGAAGTGGATTACTTGTGTGAAAGCAATCTTTGTGGGGGAGGGTTTGTAATATTCCCCTTTTTCTAGATACGGTCTAAATTGACTGAATCCACCCATGGTATTTACTATGGATTTTCCCATGGTATCTGTCCATGGTATTTTCCTTCATTTTTCGAGGGAAAATAATAAAATAAAGTTTCTAGAGGGTCCATCAAGCCCGTCAAAGGGGATAGGAGCTAGGAATTGGGATGATTTGAAGTTTGCCTATCTTATTGTGTTTTGTTCAGAACTTGGCGTGGCCAGTTCTAAGTTGATCCCAAGATGAAAACCTTGTAGTGATAGTGGTATGGTGGAACCATTCAGGATTCACACGTGACCTTCAGTGCCTTGTTTTTCCTGTGTTGAGCAGTCATGCATGCTATATGTAGGAGTTCCAATCTTATTTTGTGGGCATGTGTTATTTTCTTTAGTTAATAATATCAATAAAGGGCTACATTTCTATATCCCATCTGTGTTCCTTTTCTTGTTGAAGGTTTAGTTTATTTTACATTAGTCATAACACTAAAGTGTGCAAGATTTGTTATAATTTTTAATGTTTGGGATATTACAGTGGTATCAGAGCTCTATATCCTTCCTGCCTAAGGGTTTCTTGCATGAAAATTTGGTGGGATTTACTCAACCTAGCCAACGTTTCCATCTTAGGTGGTATTCTCTATCAACCTAGTTGGTTTTTCAATTGATAAAAAAATAAAGTTTTCTACATTGTTTGAAGGTTATTATTTTGTTGTAGAAGAAAGGGGCAGTAGAAGTTAGTATTATTGTAAATAATCGATCAATGGTAAATTAATCATGTCATTTCTTATACATTCGTTGCACAAGAGAATTAGATCCAAATCTTTTCATATGCTAGGTTTCATCGTAGATGTCAAGGGGAAGTGTGCTAATCCCATGCATCAGAGCAGTGATTGTGAGGGTTAGGAGATATAAGGCTAAGCGAGAAGATCTCTAGGTTGTATCCCTCTGCATAGGGGCCCATGACAAAACCAAGATCGAACCCATACTGAACCAGATCAACCTTCATCATGTTGACAACTAGGGATTCATACGCAACAAGGGAGCTCACCCTTCTCCCATGACTAAGATGCTAACGTCGTGAACACCAATAAATAAAGGTGATGTTTCTTTTGTTGGGAATAATACTGAGAGGGGGGAGTGAATCAATATTTATCAAATAAATAACCTTTTCATTTCATACAAAGATTTATATATGCTACTTCAATGAGGGGAACTCGCGTGTGCACGCAATTGTTTTTAAGGAGACCATCGTATATCTAGTTAGCTTATGATTCAGTTAATTCATCATATGTTGATCTTTAATCAGTACTTTATTAACCATTTAAATAATAACCATGTGCAGTAAAACATAATAAACTGTCACACATAAGCAATGCACATGAACACCAAGATTTAAGGTGGAAACCCAATGCAGGAGAAAAACCACCTTCTGCTGTCATCTTTGTCTTCTTTTAACATAATAAAAACTTGTTTAAAATCTTGTACTGGCGCAGAATCATACAAGTATGAAGGCACCCACCTACAGAAGGCTGCAACCTTCTCTAGTTCTCTAGTTTCTACTGGAAGGGAGCTACAACTCCCTAGATCTTGTACTAGCCAATATGTTTACTAGTACGTAGGCGCTAGCCTATAGAGGGCTCCAACCTTCACTCATTCTCCAGCTGCTACTCAAAGGGAGTTCCAACCCCTTGGCCCTTGTTCTAGCCGATATATTTACCAGTACGTAGGCGCCGACCTACAGAAGGTTACGACCTTCTCTCTTCCTCCAGGGACTACGTTTCATAAATTTTCAGACTGGATACTCCTGGTACACAACAACATAATATGAAGGCCATGTTTCATCCAATTTTCATACTTTACCCATCAACAACATTGAAGCTCAAAATAAATCACCATTGCAATACAACCAATCACTGAAAACCCATTAAAACTAACACAAATCATAATCAATCAATCTGAATATTTAGAGCACTATATGGTCCAGGTGGATATCGGTGGCCAGCTGCTAATTCCACGTGGATCCCCTCTAGTGCTTCTTTCATTTCTTTCATTTTCCTTAATTATAGCACAATTTACTATTTTTAGCAGTTTTTCGGGTCCTAAACTTCCGGCGCCGTTTTGAGGCCCTAAAGGACGTTTTTTTGGGAAATCTACCACCAACAATTTTTCTGTGTAAAAATCATCTTTTTCATCGCAGTCCTCGGAGAGATCTTTCCAACGAGCTATCATGCACGTCAAACGGAGATAAGACGACCAATTCGCGACCCCGGAAAGTTGATGTACCAACTTACCCAAAAACGGGGCCCACAATTTGGCGTTTCATCTTCCAGGGTTAGGTTTTGGAATTTGAAGGGTTTTTCCATTGTTTCTCAACAATAAATAGGCCTTCGAGCCTCATTGTAACACAGTTCAGAGGCATGTAGCCACACATCTATTCTCAGAGATAAGCTACCATCGCCCTAGCTGGTTTATTTCTATTTCCGGTTGTAAGCATATTTCAGTATTTTCCATTAATGAAATGAAGTATTATTTCCGCTGCATCTTTGTGTATATGGTTATCTCTGTATTTTATTGCATTCCTGTTTAAATCTGGATCAGTGGGATCAGAGCGGTCTGCTTTTTCTTTGTTTTTCTTTGCATGTCCCCAACGAGGTCGAGATATAAGGAGTTAGGGCTTGAACTGGTCGAA
>APFE031678709.1:30022-60968 GCA_000404065.3 Pinus taeda
CCTCATTGTAACATAGTTCAGAGGCATGTAGCCACACATCTCTTCTTAGAGATAAGCTACCATCGCCCTAGCTGGTTTATTTCTATTTCCGGTTGTAAGCATATTTCAGTATTTTCCATTAATGAAGCATCTTTGTGTATATGGTTATCTCTGTATTTTATTGCGTTCCTGTTTAAATCTGGATCACTATAACCAGAACATAGTCAACAAAACACAGAGTGGAACCTAGAACTCTGCATCAACAACCAAAACCAACTGCAACTTCAAACATTATATCTCATAATGTATACACTAATTTTAAGTACCGAAGTGGTGTGTATACCCGCCTTCACCAAGGCGAACCAACGTATAGAACTTCAAATACTAACTTAAAAATTCAGAGCTATTCTAGACTTCAGTCATACCCAGATCATAACATTTACAGAATAAAACATGCGTTAGCATTCAGATCTAGATTATCCATGATCAGACCACATAATGATAATACATTTCAGGTCTGATGATCCTGATCCATCATCAAATCTCATCCATCATCAACCGCTTAGGTTCATCCTCAATTTAGATAAGGGAAAGCAGTAGAAAATCATAACATGCATATTTTCTCTTCATAAGATATTCACTACTTGCACACTTAGCCTTTTGATCTTATCCTTCTTATATACTTAGATAGTTTCTCAATACCTCGGACCAAAACCTCAGATCAATACCTCAGACCAAAGCCTTAGACGAAAACCTTAGATCAATACCTTGGACCAATACCTCAAACCAAAACCTTGATTTTCCATCCCATACGTGCTTTTCCTTTTGTGAAAGTGCATGCATACATATACACTCCTTTTGTTCTATTGACCCACGTGTGTACGCTACTTGGACAAAAGTGAACTAGCGTATACTTCTTAAACCATTTGATCTATAATCCTTCACTATTAACCTGTTGCATTGTGAACTACTATCATTCAACATATATGTGAGTTTCCATCAAGGACAACACCTGTATCATAATGCCAACAATCTCCCCCTTTGGACTTGATGGCAACCATATTGGTGTTTATTACGTCAAGTTGTAGAACCTGATAGATATATTAAACAACACTAAGATACTCTCCCCCTTTGACATCAAGGGAAAATGGCGAATGAAGATATTCTCCCCCTTTGACATCAAGGGCAAAGGGTCGACTAAGATATTCTCCCTCTTTGAGATACACTATGTTGTCCATGCTCCCCTTGAGTACATGCAGAGTTTGCAGAGATATGTTTCAAAAAAATAACATGACTCTATAACTCAACTATGTGAGTATGACCTCCCTAAGATCAATGACTCATACATACATCAATCACCCAACCAAGTGGGGATACACCAAATTTGACTCATCCACCCAACCAAGTGGGGATATACCAAATGTTTATACATGACTGAAATAGCAATTAATACATCATCCTTCGCATGCATAGTGGGATTATAAATTAGTTCCTTACATGACCTTTACATCAATATATATACATGACATTTATAACGAGAACCAATGATCTAAAAAACACCATGACAGTCATCAAAAACTATCATACACCATATATGATATGTACCATAAGCATATGTTAGCAGCATCAAGATCAACAACCTCTATGTGTCCATCATCAAAAGAGTCATCTGAATCAAAGAAACTATGTGAATCAATCAGTATAAGTATCATCATATATAATTCCAACAATGCACTATTAGAAGTATATGCTCCCCCTAAACCTATGTCATTTGTTCACTATCAGATTTGATCATAGCATTTGTCAGTAAGACTCATCAAGGCATCATCATCAACCAATTATTCCTCAAATTATTAACAACTTATGAGGGCCAAAAGCACTTCTACATATCATCAACAAACTTTAATCATCATCAATCATACCAGAAAATATAATTGATAATGACTGAACCATATCAGATCCCTTTTCCTGAGTCTATCCCACTACTTCTTCCTCAAAACACCATATACATGATTGTGCAACTTTTAACTCACATATATATGTGACTTGTATTCATGAGAACTATGTATGAGAATTGGAATACTTGAGTTTCACACTTTTATCTCCCCCTGAGTGTGTTATGTATGTATATTGAGCTATGCCACATCCTTCTGACTTACTTCCTTCCTCTTCTATACCTTGGAGTGTGATGATGTTTTCTCCTTTTGATATGTTGGTCAAAAATTGCTCCTGCACTCTTCTGGTATATGCCCGAACTTGTTACAAGCATAACATCTTATATGTTTCATATTATCTATAGAAACCATTGGATTTGTGACCAAACATATTGCAAGAAAAACAATATACCTTAATGTACCCAGAAGCTGATGATATTTCTGTGTGACGGTTATTAGCTTGAACCGTTCTACTTCTAGATCTTGCTGCAACATGTCCAAAATTATGACATATAAAACATTCAACATTATTCATAAGAGGAAAGAATTGATTATCACTTGCATGGTTAGGAGTAAATGATTTTATTTGAAGATTTTCTTTCCTTGGTTGTTGATGGGGTTGACCTCTTATCTCCTTGTTTAGCATTTTAGATTTTGCATCAGAGTTCCTTGCTTGAGTTTGTGAGCTAGATTCACCTTTAACAGTTTCATAAAAACCAAGACTAGATTTGATGGTAGGAGACTTTTGACTACTAAGAATTTCATCTTAAATCTTAGTACTATCTTGAAATCGTAAAATTTTATCCTTTTATTCTAATTTACCTTTTAGGATATTTACCTCGACTTGATATTTCTCTTCCTTTTCAAGAAATTAATTCTTTATGATTTCTTCAGCCTTTCTTCCTTCTTCCACTTGTTGCCTTAATTCGAGAATCTCATTTTCTTGTTCTTCATCTGCTTGAGGTAGTTCCTCATTATGCTTATTTGAATTTTCAAGGTCTTCTTTTACAGAGGTGATTTGAGCTTCAAGACATTCATAGTAACTGGATCTATCTTTAGGTGTCTTGATTGTTGAACTCTTTTCATTTACTTCATTTCTTAATGATCTCACTTCATCCTGCAACTTTTGACATTGATCTTCCTTTTCCTTGTACTGCTTCCTTACTTTGTTTCCTTCTTCCAACTAAGCTTTTAATTTGGTAACTTCTTCTTCGAAGGCACACTCCCTTTTGTTAAATAGATCTTGTTGATATCTAATTTTATCTATGAATACTTTTACTTCTACCTCTATAATTATTTCACTATCACTTTCAATATCTTCAACATTGCATGAATGAAGAAAAGAATCACCATAAGACCAAAAATTTGTACTTGATACTTCTTTTGCTTGTTCATCTTCAATATGAGGTGATTCTGAATATGAATACTTGTTTCCACTCGATTGCCAATTGTCTCTCATGTTGTCAATGTTCCTTTGAGATGTCTTCTTCTTCTTAGGCGTTTTCTTCTTTAGCTTCTTTCCCATTGTTTCTACAGATCTCCTTGAAGGGATGAAGGTTTTGTCCAAGGACTTGCTCTGATACCAATTGTTCGGAATAATACTGAGAGAGTTGGGTGAATCAATGTTTATCAAATCAATAACTTTTTCATTTCGTATTCAGATTTATATACACTACTTCAATTAAGGGAACTCGCATGTGCACGCAACTATCTTTAAGTCAACCAACGTATATCTAGTGAACTTATGATTCAGTTAATTCATCATATGTTGATCTTTAATAAGTACTTTATTAAACATTTATATAGTAACCATGTGTAGTAATAACAGAATAAACCATCATACATAAGCAACACACATGAACACCAAGATTTAAGATGGAAACCCAATGTAGGAGAAAAAAAACCTGCTATTGTTGTCTCTATCTTCTCTTAATATAAGAAAAAATTGTTTACAATCTTGTATTGGCATAGACTCATACAAGTACACAAGAACCAACCTGCAGAAAGCTACAACTTTCTCTCACTCTCTAGATTCTATTGGAAGGGAGCTACAACCCCTATCAATTTTACTATCCGATATGATTACTAGTACATAGGTGCCAACCTACAGAAGGCTCCAACCTTCATTCCTTCTCCAACTACTACAGAAGGGAGCTCCACCCCCTATCTCTTGTACTAGCTGATATTTTTACCAGTACATAGGCACCGACCTACAAAAGGCTATGACCTTCTCTCTTCCTCTAGGGACCACGTTTCATAAATTTTCGGACTGGATACTCCTAGTACACAACAACACAATATGAAGGCCACGTTTCATCCAATTTTCATACTAGACACATTAGCAACATTGAAGCGCAAAATAAATCACCACTGCAATATAACTAATCACTGAAAACACATCAACACTAATGCAAATCACAATCAATCAATATGACATTCAGGACACTATCACTAGAACACAATGACCAAAACAAAGAGAAGAACCCAAAAATCTGCATCAACAACCGGAACCAACTACAACTTCAAACATCATATCTCATAATGTGTACACTACTTTTAAGTACTGAACCGATGTGTATACACACCTTCACCAAGGTGAACCAGCGTATGGATCTACAAATACTAACTTAAAACTTCAAATATATTCTAGACTTCAGTCATACCTAGATCATAACATTTATAGAATGAAACATGTGTTAGCATTCAGATCTGGATTATCCATGATTAGAACGCATAATGATAATTCATTTTAGGTCTTATGACCCTGATCCGCCGTCAGATCTCATCCATCATCAACCACTTAGGTTCATCCTTAGTTCAAATCAAGCAAAGCACTAGAAACCCATAACATGCATATTTTCTCTTGATAATATATTCTTTACTTGCACATTTAGCCTTTTGATCTTCTCCTTCTTATATACTTATATCCTTTGTCAATACCTCAGACCAAAACCTTGAACCAAAACTTCGGACCAAAACCTTAAATCAATACCTTGGACCAAAACCTTGATTTTCCATCCCATACATGTTTTTCCTTCTGTGAAAGTGCGTGCATACGTATATGATCCTTTTGTTCTGTTAATCCAGGTGTGTACATTTCTTGGACAAAAGTGAACCAACATATACTTGTTAAACCATTTGATTTGTAATCCTTTGTTGTTAGCCTATTGCACTGTGAACTACTATCATTCATCATATAATGCCAACAGTTGTTCTAACACAAGCCACAGATCATACACTGGATGCCAGAGACCAGGTCAAACCTTATAGATTTTCTATTGAGCATTGGGAAACTAAGGAGAGATGTCAAGAGCTGCAAAACTATCATTGAGTGCTAGGCCGAATTATTTCTATCAAGAAAAAACCGAATTCTATAATTTCATGAGAGCTTGGGCTGTACTATAGTAGGACCAATCCAGTATCTCATTGATCATTGATTATCAGTTGAACAGAGACAAAAGTGACCCTAAGCATCGACCTCTTCTGAGCACTCTCACAAGCAACAAAAAATTAATTGGAAGAGATTTCGGAGATACAAGCTCCAACACCAATATCTAGGGATGTTGTGTTTTAAGGAATGAAATGGAATCTGAAGAGATTGTGGAAATTGAAGATATGTTCTTGCTGCATTTTAACAAACTAGAACTGGTGCTACACAAAACTCCACCACCACTCTACAACCCCCACACCAGAAAATCTGCCAACGCCAACCACAAGCCAACCACCAACAATGCTAATGTCAGCCCCAAGGATGTGATGAACGCATGAGTGTTGTCACAAACATGCAAATTTTGTTGGATGGATCATTGCATGGTGAATAATAATACAATCTTTTTTTAGCTATTATATAAGTTAAGTCATCTCCATATTGTGAGAGAATAGAATTGCATTTGTTCATATCTTTTGCATTCTTATGCTGTAATGTGTTAACCTTGAAACAAAAAGTGTTACCCAGTGACATTTTTAGTTGAACATAATTCCTTATGGTTGGATTACAACTAATTTGGTAAAGGGATTGTTGACCAAAGGGATTATGAAACTATTATAAATCCCCTCATTTAATACCTTGAGCTACTATGTTAATATCATTACATATTTGATTCTTGGCTAGGTTCAATTTCATGTTGGGTATGGATATGGGCAATAAAATATCTTCAATGTTGTTCATGTGTTCATATATAGTGCATGGACATTTTTAATATAAATTTAGTTCTTTGGCCAAACATGCTGGATAATGCCTAGTATCTAGCAAATGTGAAGCATTACTGACAACCAAGGTTGACCTTTTATGGAACCAAGTAATTACGTGGTGGGTGGCCATAATCAAAGAAGCAAATCACATGCCTTTGTTATGTTAGGAGCAGATAAAGATCTAGTGTTAGAGCTCTATTGGGAGGAAAAATAATAGAGTTGATTTAAGGTGGTCGATTTTGAGGCTTTAATTATTTGCACGAGAAATTCTTCTACACCTGCTATTGTTGCATTGGGTTATTATTTCTTCGCTATTATTTGTAGATGTTTCATTTACTTATGGAGGCTAAAGATTTATCATTTGTTTCCTTTCAAGCTTAGTATAGATCGATTTATCAAAAGGATGTTATGTTATCTCCAATATCTTGAGCTAGTTGGACCTAGGTTTCCAATTGATCTACTCCTATTATATTTGAGTGGTATCTCTACGTAGGAGATCTAGATGAAGGTTGTTATTGTAGGATAACAATTTGTTATTATTTCTACAAGGTTTTATTATATTTTCTTAAAGGAGGTAAATTGATTTTATAGAAGAAAGCCAAGGAAAGAGAGAAAGAAGACCAACCATTGAAATCCGTTGATGCCAAGCCATAATGTCATCGCCTTACTTTTGGAAACACCTCAGAAATTGACATTGTAATACATCATCTGGTTCCCTGGGCTACAATACTTTTGGGGATCAAAAATGGAAACAACTTACAGATCAGAAGGAAGATAAAAATAACAGGCCTTTCTCTCAAAAGGTCCATATTATCCTTCAACAGTCCACAGATATTCAGTAGGAAGATGTAAAAATTAAAAAGCTCTTCACACTTGGATCTAAGTTACAACCAACGAAGTCAAGCATATACCTTCATAAGTTTGAGGAATTAGACATGTGTTTGTCCATGGCATGGAATCCAGAATGGAAGAAAATCAGTTGTGCCCTCAATCCATCCATGTTTGTGCTAATACAAACCAAATTTCAGGAATATCCTGGTGAAAAGGTTAGGCTCACAGTTGCTTCTTGTATCAGCAGGATCATATCTTTAACGCCACCACTACTGCTTACAATAATGATATCATGAGGGAGATTTTGAAGCTGATAGTAGAATCCCTTCATGGGTTGAACAAAATGACACTTCCTACCTTTCATAAGAGGGGGAAAATTTTAGATCTCGTGGTAGAGTTTAGCTTTGGCACATCCATGCTGAATTTGGGATGTGATGACATGATATTTTAGTTGCTCCAAAATGTTTACACCAACATTACATTAACTCATCCAGAATGTGTCGAAACAAGGATGCAAAATATTGTGTTCACGTTCTTAGAAGGATATATTGACATTTGCAAGATATTAAGATCCTAATTGCTGAAAATTTGGAGGAATGAATCAAATCTACCAACAATTACCTATTATCTAGTCAAGAATTTGGTCAGGATAAACATAAAATTGCTTATAAGGATGCTGACTCAGAAGGAATTGAAAAGTATTGATGGAGGAATCAAGAATAAAACTTGCAGCAAGAGTGAACTAAGGAGGAGAGGACTATGCTTTATTTGCAAGGAACCTTGGGTCCTTAACCATTGATGTCTATATGAGAGGAACGCGGAAACAAAGATAAAACAAGAGGAGATTCCTTCAAATCATGGGGAGTCTTCTATAGTTGGGTCTATTGATTTACATGATGGTAAGCAGCAACATGGTGTTATTTAGAGAGACTTGTAGGATGAAAAGCATTTGGAAGTGCATGAGGAAATTACACTTGATGGTATTGATGATGTAGACTCTTATACAATATAGTCCATAGATATCAAGGAGGACATCCATGAAGAATATGAGTTATCATTGACCATAAACCAACACGATGAAGGGAAGCATGAAAAACATAACGTGCAGGATGAAGCATTCCCAGAGAGCAAGTCAACGGCTCAAGTTGAAGTGATGATCGTAGGGCATCGTCTGTAGATAGTTACAAAGATATTCAACAAGGCACCATAATCACCATTAGAGGAATTTCAAGGAATGATAGCACATTTCAAGACATATCTTATGATGTTAAAGCAATGACTCAAGACAACTCAAGACACCATCTTATCCAAGAATATAAAAATTGAGGAGATCATAGGGGTATGTGCTCAGTGAGCAACCAAACTGTCCAGTGTAGAGGGTCGTCTCAATTCCCTCACTAGGCAGTAGGAGGAATACAATTGGGAGATCCAACACAACCCTCTATAAGAGTACATATATAAGGCTTACAATACTGCCAACCTGCTTTTATACATTGGGAATAGCGAGGAAGAGTTCTACAAATGGATCATGTTGGGTGTTCGAGTAAAGCAACATGAGTTGAGCATCAGGAAATATCAGCGTGGTAGAGTTATTTCATGTGTAGGAATTCATGCATTATATCCTTCCCATGATATGGATTGGTGAGAGATTATGAGTTGGAACTCTATTGAAGGGATACTCTTAGCTAAGAGTATATTACAGTGTGAGACCTTAATAACAGGCAATTATGGAGGGATGAGATGGTATCATAATCCAAAGGTCCTAGGAATTAGGTGCCATCGGGATCCAGGTATCGAAGGATCCATTCAGGATGATTTAGCATGGAAGCATGGAATAACACACTGGGTTGTATGGGATCCTAATATCAATGTACCAATGCTTATGTTGCAGATAGAAATGTAATGCTTGAGGAAAAGCAATCTTTGAGCGCGAGGATTTGTAATATTCCGTTTTATTGGATACAGTCAAAATGGAGGGAATCTACCCATGGTATTTACCATGGATTTTCCCATGGTATATTCCCATGGTATTTTCCTTCATTTTTTGAGGGAAAATAATAAAGTAATGTTCCCAGAGGGTCTATCAAGCCTATAAAATGGGATAGGAGCTACGCATTGGGATCATTGAGAGTTTTCCTATATTATTGTGTTTTTTTTCAAAACATGGTGTGGCCAGTTCTAAGTTGATCCCAAGACAAAAACTAGTGGTGAAAGTTGTATGGTAGGTCCATTTAGGATTCAGAAGTGGGCATCAATGTCTTGTTTCTCTTTTGTTGAGCAGCCATGCATGCCATCTATAGGAGTTCCAATCTTATTGTATGGGCACATGTTATTTTCTTCAGTTAATAATATCAAGAAAGGGCTGCATTTCTAGATCCTATCTGTGTTCTTGTTTTTGTTGAAGGTTTAATTTATTTTACTTTAGTTGCAACACTAAAGTGTTCAAGATTTGTTATAAGTTTTGACGTTTGGGATATTATAATTAATAAAATAATAAATTGGCCAAAACTTGTATAATATTTTAATTACATTAACAAACCTATTAAATTTTTTAATAAAATGGAATTTAATGGTGAAAGAAAAGGTTGAAATGAAAAAAATTATAAGAGGATTCAAAGACTAGAAATAACACCAATAAAAACAAGAGGCACATTGTGGTACGCTGCTACTTTTTTTGTATACATGAATTAAGTACATGTAGTTTAGTTTTCTTTTTAAATACTTTGAAGTTTCTTCATACACGTTTATTTAAAAAATATCATAGTTCATGTTATAAGTTTCTACTAGAGATTGCAAGGAGCCTTATACGCTGGAATATGATTTGAAAAAAAGCTCATTACATTTAACTTTCATTGCATAAATAGAACAAAATA
The DNA here is from genome assembly GCA_000404065.3 of Pinus taeda. NCBI lineage: Eukaryota > Viridiplantae > Streptophyta > Pinopsida > Pinales > Pinaceae > Pinus > Pinus taeda. Next base: position 39,831 of record APFE031678709.1, read on the forward strand.
TTATTCCTAATTGCAAGGAGACTTATACATTGGAATATGATTTTAAAAAAATTGTTGCATTTAACTTAGACTGGATATATAGAGAAAATATTATCTTAATTATAATTTATTTGGGCACATATTATTATGTTTATCTTATTCACTTATATTTAAAAATATAATTATTATTATTATTATCTTCTAAAATTGTTCAAAATTCAAAAAAATTAAACCAAAAATTTCAGTTAAAAATTGTATACAATCATATACTTATTACATTAATATTTAGAAAAAGTTATTTTAAAAATAACATTTACAACTTGAAATAATAAATCTAAACAAAAATACAAACTAAACAAAATTCAAATAAAATTTTTTAATGAAATTTTGGATAAAAATAATAGATTAGTGTCTTCAGATCCTTCTATGAAAAAATAGTTCGAGAGTTTCGCTTAACACACTTGTCCTAATGACATAGGATATTTAGGTAGGTTAGGTATTTGATTTAATCCCTTGAATAAAAACTCAGTAATAAGAATCAGTTCGATTTTACTTATGAGCCTACTCTTCTAGAATTCTAGGTCTACAACTATGTGTTGTGGAGTTAGGCATTGTTGATGGGAGAAATGACCTCATCAACATTAGGGAGACCACTTGGTCAGAGCTGCAGATCACACTCTCTTTTTTTTGTATTTTTAGTTCCAATTGGTTTGGAATCGGTCCAGTTACCTATGAAAAATAATGTATACAAGGTATACATAACCAGTGATATTGTTTCCCCGGATGCGGGTGTTGGCGTGCCACATAGGAACGGGCCACATGACCTGCATGTGCTGCCTCATGTATGCATTTAAGGTTGATGGGTTCGCCGTCAAAAGGCTAATCCTCCGAAGGCCGAGACTTGGGCATTCAATGCTGAGTACTGTGAATCTATGGCGCTGCAGTGTTCAGTTAAGGCGCGCATCCACCGAGGGTATGAGATAGGTATTCATGGCACAGCCAAGCAAAGGAGAGTCCATTGTAATGGTGTATTGGGCGAGCTCCAGCCATCGGGGTTCTCCAAGAAGGTGCAGACGTAGAGGAGGGTGGTTACACTACCACTTCGACCCGCCTTCCTGGTTCTCTGAGGCTCCAATTCGGGTTCTGGTCTCTCTGAGTTTGCTGCAATTGGGAGAAAGTGGTGGCGAATTCCGGCTGGTTGCTGGTCGCGAAATTCATCGCAGGTTCTCAGAGGAATCGGAGGCGGGTTCATGGCGAGACTATGGGAGCGCCAACCCTGCAGAAGAGGCTCTAGGAAAGGCTCATCCTCTCACCCTCTGGCAGCGAATGAGCATCACCACTACTGCTGCTGTTACTACTACAGGCGGGCAAGGGCTCGGCCCCTCCAAACTGGGCAATTCACGGAGGTGGGCAGCTCTACCGAGGGAGAGCCAGCTCTTCTAGCGTTTGGCTCGGTCGTGTTCACCCTGGGCAGCTCCAAGAGCAACGAAGGTATTAATGCACACATCTCAGTTCTCTTCACTGCAACTCCTGTGGGAAATGACAGTGGGACACCTCCCAGAATGGGGGATCCACCCACAGAAAGCATTGGCATGGAATGCCTAGCTCTGCAACCACCAATTTTGCAGGGGCAAGAGATTATGGATGCCCCCTCGCATCCTCAGGAGCAGGGACCTCAAGACACAGCAAAGGACAGGTGGGCTACCATGTGGGAAGGAGTCCCTAAGGGCCTGGGATGGTGCACCATTGTGGAGGAAACAGGTCCTGGTGACGGGGATCTCGGCGATGATGGTCTTGATGACAAAGGTCTCGGTGGCGAAGGTCTCAACAGCAATGGTCTCAGCGGCAAAGGTCTCGGTGGTGAAGGTGTCGGCGGCGATGGTCTTGGTGACAAAGGTCTCGGCGACGATTGAACCCCTGGCGCATGCTCCAACTCTCACCTTTTTCTTTCTGCTCGAGTCTATGACCAAGGTCACTTTGTTTGTTCACCTGCAATTTTTCTTCTGGTCATATCTCTGTCATTCAGTCTGTCCTCTTTATGGCGACTTACAGTCGGGTTTTGAAGGGAGCCCCTGCGTGGGCCGTCATGCTATGTTGAACTTCAAGTAGAATTGGCCTTGGCCTCTGTCACTTTTTGGGGGAATTAGATAATTTTGTCGGTGCTGCCCCTGCGAGGGAGCTTTTGTGTCAATTCCAGGATACCCAATGTGCCACTGGTGGCCATGGAAGTACTGTTTTACTGCTTGTAATATTTCCTGTAAATTCATTATAATAGAATAGCTAGTTTTACCGAGAAAAAAAAAACCAGTGATATTGTTTTGAATGAGTAGAACATCAACTCATTTTTCCATAACTTGTAATTTTTCCAAATGATCACAAAACTATACCTAGACATGCTGAAATGTTTAATTATTACTGAGTACCTAGTGTTTGAATTTCGTCATGTTAATTACATTGGATTTTGTGGCTACTATTTTTTACAACAAGTCATTAACTTAATCCCCTTTTTGCTCGATCTCTACTTTTAACTGAGCGTTCACTTCAACAACCTGATCATTTAATTGTGCCCTCAATTTTTCAGAAATCTTGTTCCAATAGGACTATCTTATAATCCTTTAGCTTGATGAATTCCTTAACTTTAGTTTCCTTTCGGATTCTTGCATTGGCATAAGGTCCAACATACTGTGATAACTCTTCAAAATATTCATCTCGGGGGGGAGAATAAGCTTCCTGAAAGGTTTCTAAAGTTGTTCCTGGGACAAAGGCCACATATATTTAAATAATTCTCTTCTTCATACTCTTCCTTAAAACAACTTATTGCTTAGGGTTGTACAACACTTCAATTGGTGATAAGTCATGAATCTAGAATTCAAATTCATTAATTTAATGAGATATTTGTTTTTGAACATGGAAAATATTAATAGGAGTTCAACTAATAACATCATGATTAGAGATATTAATGTTTGTCACAACTACAGATTTCATTTCCATTTGTTGTTTGTCATCAACTTGTGTTGACAAAGAACTAGAAACTAGGTCAGGCATAGATTGAGTTTCTACTTGAGTAACAAGTGTTGAGATTATTTGATTATACAATTTCCATTGTTCATCCATTTTAAGATCGATAACGACTTCAAGAATATTTTCCCTATGAGGTATAATCTTCTCTGAAATATTCTCCTTTGAAAGAAACTTTCTCCCATGAGTCTTTTCTTTTATAGGGTCAACAATTATATATATAGACTTCTTAATCAAGGACTTCTTCCAGGGAGTATTAACTTACTAGTAACCTGCTCAGTAAAAGTTTTTTTAGGTCGAGCCTTCTCCACAACAACTTCTTAATGAGGAGTTTTGTTTAATATCCTCTTGTGTGGTGGAATTTGTTGTTGCACTTGATTGCATGGATGAACTAAAATCCTATATTGCAACTCCTTCAGTGGTAAGCGATTGTAAAATAGGAGGGAATCTGGCTCTCCTATTGTCCATATAGACTATAAAATCATGTTTTAGGAGGGGCGGTAATTCATTCATTCTTCTGAGCACTTCTTTATAACAGGATGAAAATTTAAATAAATCATCAAATGAAAACTTCTCATGGATATACTTCTTAATACCAAGGGATTTAGTGATATTTTCAATTTCTTTCCTAGGGTCATGCTATTTAAGAGGAATTGTAGATAACTTGTGAGCTTCGAAAGGAATAACCCTTTTTTCACGATGAGGATACTTCATAATAGAGTACAAGACCAGTCGAATAGGGAATCTTGGCCAAACACTTTTGGATGCCTTTTTTTATTCATTAGTAATTCTCATGCCAACCATATGATAAGAAACCTCCATACATAAGAGTTTGTCTGGAACATATATAAGAAGAGCATGGGTGGGAGCAAGGAAACCCATAATCTTGATATAGGGAAATTTCTCCTCATGGTACTAATCTCAAATTTTTTGAAGATAATCAACAGGTAATTGATAATTCCTGGAGCTCTTCTTGTCAAATAGGACTTCATGAATAGGAATCATAACATTGCAATAAATGGCATAAAAATGTTGAAATTAATTTTCCTCGCAACGTCGATTATGATAGATATGGATAGGGGTAGGCTTGACAGGTGTCTATTTCCAACCCATAACCGGAAAGGTTGTGGACCGACAAATGACATCCATGTTAAACGTAGACATATAGAATGTAGGATTAGAAGAGGATGTATTTTCCTCTTGAAATGCCATGAAGGGTTGGGCAATGTTATCTGATAGTAGTTTGACCAAATTAAAATGGTTACCCTTAGCATCCCTTTGTATAACAGGGATGCAATCAACAAGAAAATGATTAACATTTGTCCAATTGAATAAATGACATAACATGGAAGTAAGATAAAAGGAGGAGAAATAAGGGAAGAAATGGGATAATCAAGAGAATGTTCTTGCTGATGTTTCTTGGGGACACTTATCCAATATTTTATTAAATAGAGAAGGGTTATATCAAGGCTTTTGAATTCTTTTCATATGAAACTAGTAATAAATGCGTAATTGAAAATGAGACGAGGGTTGGTTAGTTTATACATACCCTGAATATCAATTGGTGTGAAAGACCTAACAAATGTACCCTTTTTAGTGATAATATTGCACTTTGGAATATTGATGAGGTAGATAGTCCATCGAATAAAGTTTGTATAAGCCACGAGTCTTGGTCTAGCAATTACTTTATGTAATCTAAACCTCATTGTGTCGACTAATTTGTACTCCAACTCATTATTTCTCTCAGGTACATCATCAGGAAATGTTGCACTAGTTTCTTTGTCTTAAGAATATTCCAATTCATATTCAATTAACTTACAAATTTCATCATCCTAAGTTGATACTCTAGCGTCTTGAGTAATAACTATATGTGAATACATGCTAGTTTTGCAAATTTATCAATGAATTCTTTCATAACTCGCCCTGTGGGTCTTGGAGGAGGCAACTTTTTACTTGGTATGCCAATTTTTTATGATTTCACAAAATGCAAAGGAGAATCCCTTTTTACAAGATGATACTACTTACAAATCTGGCTTGTTGAACATAAAGGCGATAATTACTATGAGTTCACAAAACATAATTAAGAAAGTGTAACTAAGCCAAAGGATAGTAAATGAAATTAATGAGAAAAGACATAGCAATCATAACCATGGGATCATTTCCAAATAAGACATCGGTCGTGTAGGTATGTCATACTGCATGAACGAAACAGTGAGTTTGAAGTCACATGTGATGATGTGGCAATGCCATCATCCCTGGAGAAGCCAACCCAGAAGGAACTTGCAAAGTATTTCAGAAGAACATATTTAGGGAATGTTAGCCAAGATTATTTGGATGATTAGGTCAGCTAAGCTTTGTGGATCAATGACTAGGAAAGGGAAAGGCCTATAAGGATTCGTCGGGTGATTCTTGCCTGTGATGAATTCATGAATGAAATATATGTATATTCTGAGATTTGTTATATGCACGATAGGTATCACCATAGGACAAGTTTAATTAGTTAGGACAATTTCATCGCAAATGAAACATTCCTGAGGAAAACCACTGAGAACACTCTTACATAAGTACAGGGAAGACTTGCACTCGGAGTTTTGAGAGTCACTTTATCTAGGATTCAGGCAATAGTTAGGTTTGGAAATAGATTCCGAGTCAAGAGGGAATTAAATTACTTTAATAGTATTTTTGTTCTAGGATCTTTTTTATGAGGTAATTTATACAATGTTTTCCGTCCATAGTTTTAAAGGGAGTAGAAAAATAATATAAAGATGCTTTAGTCATGTATATAACATTAGTTAAGTTCTCGACTACAATGGTTCTATCCTTTAATTTATTGGTCAATAAAAATCAAACCTGAGCTTGGTATAAGCATGAAAACGTAAAATTAAAGGTCTTTTAATATTTTTCTAAGGGGGTTCAAGTTTTTAAAAGTTTGAAAGGTCACCATTTTATTAGGACATAGGAACAAAATTTGGTAGTTGTTGTTTGCCACAATAGGCATGGATTTATCCTTTTTTGAATGGTAGTTTCAATCGGGAGATGTTCTGGGGAGATCCACAGTCACTCACGAAAGCGCTACCCTACCTTATGATGTCAACATGGAGGAGAGCGAGTAGCGCTATTATATTTAAATTTTCTAATGATTGAAACATCGACAAAGCATTGATTATCATATGAAACTTTTGATACACAACAATGATAGTGAAATACCTACCTCCATGAATATAGTTGGGGAGGGCCTCACAGTTTTTTTTAGAATTGTCATTCGAGCTCTTTTAACCAATATTGTTGGATGGTTTATCGAGCTCACATTTGAGGTAATTGACCCATTTCATTCTGCTGCAAGCATAGTTCACTTAATACTTGCATACAATAGATCATTACAACCAGAATGTCAAAGTAGGTCGATCATTGAAGAAAAATTGGCTCTATCTTTTTCCCCAATAATTTCAGAGGTTTTTTCTCTATGAAGAAGAAAAATTATACTCAACACACATAATGCAAGAAGGTAGATGCATGAAACTCTTCATAAACAAATTGTTACTAAGTCTGCAAATGCTTTGGGAAGAAAGCAAAATATTCAAAATTATGACATAATTTTTTTTCAAGACCTCTTTCTCTGGTTTATAGGTCCTCTCTAGAGTCTTGCCAATCATATTCTCCCATAGTGCAACAAGATAATTGATAGAACATAGCCCATTTCAATTACTAAAGATACCCCATTTGCCTTTTTTTTTCTATTCTTACTGCTGGTGGATTTTCATACACACATAAGTAATCACCTATTACTAACTTTAACTACCAATTATAACTTCTCCTTGTACTTGGATGTAATGGGCTTTATATTTATGTTTGTTACTTAGTATTCACATTGAGTTTCCATCACATTTGTTTCTCCTAGGCCTAATTTGTATTTATGCATCATATTCAAATGAGTTTTGGTCAATGGTGCTAGGCCAAGTCATGGCTAGAGAATCATTATTGAGTTCCCATCATAATTCGATTAGGATAAGTCTCCCTTTTGGATGATGGAGCTTCATATCCAAGGTTTTAAGGTATAAGTGTTGTCTACAATATTATGAAATCCCATGTGGTATTAATATAGTTCCTTGGTCAACTTTTGTTTACCTATCATCTCCTATTTGCATAAACTACACAATTCTCTTAACTTGTGTATCATGAAAACATGGTTTGCTATCATAATGTCTATATTATTGTTGTAATATGGTACATGTGTGACATGGAATATATTAGTGTTGAATTCCATTATTTCCCCATGCCTCTACGTGCCTATCCACTTGGACTAATGAGTAGTAGCCACCTGGTTATGCTCACGTGAATTTCACATGCATTGGTACCTTATCAAGGAACGATTTCAATCTCCTCGAAGTGGTTGGATGGTGGCGAATATGTGAAGTAACCCTAATGCCTTTTAGGCATGGCTTGGCTGGGTTAAGTTCACTATTTTTCCTGGAAATGATGGTGTCACTCTGTGACAAGCCATACTTGTGTTCTTCTGTTGTATCCTCTCTACATCTAAGGGAATTTGGCTAGTATTTTAGTGCACAAAATGGAGGTCTTCATCCTTCTAAATTGGTATTTTCATGCTCTATATTTTCCATGTTACAATTTGAATATTCTTCATTTTATTTTTTTGGGACGGCTACTGACCTCCTCATGAAATTATTTTCTTCGTTGAAGTCTTTGGCAAGGTTGAACCCTTTTTCTAGGTGGGGCGTCACCCCTGTTCATTGACCATTGTGGACTTAGAACCCTGTAGTTGGTTTATTTATTTTAATTTTAGTTTAAGGGTATGTATTTATGGGAATTCTATATTCTAACAACTTTTTCCTTTTTCTTGCTGATAGCTTCAAAGATGGGTATCAATTTAATGCATTTTATTAGGTATCCAATGAAAGGTTTTTCCTTTGTTTTCTTTCTCTTTTAAACACCTAAACTCCAAAAATCTATACCAGAATACACGTGATGTATTGTCCCTATTTTTTGCTTCCTAGACTCCAGGGTAAGGGTAAAAATTTGTTCAATCCTTTTTATAATTGTACCTACCTCCAGTGCCATGAATTTGTCATAGGTGCCCCTTCTCCCTAGAGCGTAGGCTTCGTTAATAGAATTTAATAGAAATTTGGTTTTCAAATGCCTCCTTTGAAACCACAGGATAATTTTGGCTTCAATTTGCATGTTGGTGTTTCCATTCCACTCTACTCCTTTGTGGTTGCACACTTACAGATTTGGTATAATAGTTCCTTGATGGCCCTATGGATTCAATATAACTAGGGTTTCCACTTTTTTTCTTTTGACTAAATGCCTAGTTTTTAAAATTGGGAATGGTATATTGGGTCGTGTTGTATATGCATGTTGTAAAGGGTACTAACATCTATAGTAATTTGGGTTGCATAATCTTATGAAGTCCCTATATTTGGAAAAGTTACCGTTTTATTTCCTTTCAATAGAGAAAACATAGTACATTTCATAGAATTATCGTTTTTACTTTCTCTATGTTTTTGGCCTCTGTACATTTTGATACTTGCTAGTTTTGTGTTATTGTATTGGGACTTTAGTGAATTTTATAGTGGTTGTTCCCTTATATATGCGTAACTTATTCTCATATATTCTATTTCCTTTACACACAGTGAGTATTATGTTGTTATTAGTCCCTGCCCTCCGGGCCTGGCAGGGACTATAGTAATCAGTTTTGGTCGGTGGGCATTAGTTTGGCCCGCCAACCAACAAAATTCTTTTGCCTCTTTTCCCTTAAACCAAAGTTCCGCGTTATATTATTGCATATTTTATGTTTCCCAGTGCTTTTTAACCAATGACAGCCATGTTCATCTTATTTGGCCTCATATCGAGGCGACGATCTAGGCAAAGTTAGGATAAATCATGATTTAAGATATGGATTGAATCAATTTTCTGAACATGTAAACTAATGCTAGGATTGCATTAGCATTAATTCGCTAACATTAAATGTTAGACTGATATATCAGCGAACCTTCTAAGTTTCCAAGTCTGCATGCATGTTGAAGTGCCCATCGTTGAAGTTGGCAGCTGGATATGTGCTGTCGAGCATAGGGGCGGTGATGGCATCTTCATAAGAGCCGACCTGCAAGTTGATCCCTCACGGCAGCTCCTCAGTCTCGGCCGGCAGCTCCTCAGCTCCTCAGTCTCGGCCGGCAGCTCCTCAGCTCCTCAGTCTGAGACAGACACATCCAAAGGTAAAAAGCTATGTTCTGTATCTGTATCCTTTTCAGCAAGCTGTCTATCTTTTTCAGCTATCTCAGCAGCTCAATGCATACATATCATGCTGTGTGTTCTTTAAGCTCTATCAAAATGATTACCTAAGGTTTTGATGCAGGTGCAAGAAATTCTTACCAGGCAGGGAATTCCAGGCATCGTATAATGGTGCAAAACTGGTCACGTTCTTCCACGCATATAAAGCAATATCTTGCAATCGGTGGTCTCTGTAAAGTGCCAATTTGCAGAGGTAAGAGAATTGGTAAGAGAAGACTGATGCTAATATGTACAAAATTTTAATTAGCTAATATGTACGAAGTTTTACAGGCAGCTTTTCTAAGCGGAAGGAGATTTTTTTTTCCAAAAGAGCTAAGAGAATTGGTAGGAGAAGATTGGTGCTAATATGTACAAAATTTTACTGGCAGCTTTCCAAAACGGAAGGGGAGGGGCCAGCTAAAGTATTTGAAAAATGGTTTTGCTCATTGTTTTGCTTTAATCACAATGTATTTCTGGATAGAGAAGAAGGATAGGCAACTAATGAATCGCGTATTCCATTGATTTTCCTCACTCACACACAAAAATGAAACAAGGATACAATTTTGCTTAGAATCGATTACAAAAAAACACTCTCAATGCTTGTAACTTACACCAAATGATGCTGCAAGAGTTTCACGGCTGAAATGATGCTGCAAGAGTTTCACGGCTGAAACCAGAGAACGGAGTCTCTGTGTTTTGCCCACCTGCAACAAAAAAACGCCTGCGACACCAAAAACATAAAAACAATTACCCCCAATTCATCACATCAAGCTAACCAGACAAAATGGTTGGTGAAAGCAGCAGTACATGTTGATTTTTCCCAAAATGTATTTAAACACAACGAGAAATACTACCTACAGTGGATTTTTCTCTACTTAATTAGGTGACCTCACATTCGATCTGATCTCACAACCCTAGCAAAAAAAAACATTGAGCAGAGGAAACCTGTAACAGAAGTTTAATACCTGATTTTGCTAATATCAAAACATCCAAAAAGTTGTTCATATGAATATGCCACAAATCCACCGCGCAAACGGGCATATTAAACATGTAAATCAGGCTGCAGGTCGGCATGTGAAAACCATAAGATACTAGGAGCCGGTTGTTTAGCATCAAACAATCTTACAAACAGTATAAACAACCAAAATGCTACCCGGCCCTCTTGGCAGAAACCTAACCTAATCACCTGCCTGTAAATTCCTTAATTCATCACTACAATTATCATCACCCAAAAATTCCAAGTCTTAAAACATCTAGAATTCTAGCATGTTAAAGTCATTTAAAACCCATCTCCAATAACTTAGCAGACGCTCCACTGCGAGAAGGAAATCATCGTGAATTAAGTACTAAATGTGGATCACAGGTGTTTGAATATACAGAATAGTTCTTTATAATCGAACTTAAAACAGAAAAGGAAAATCTTAAATCGCAGAAACGCTAAGACTTGCGTTCACCTCAGAATCATCGCAGCTAAGCGCCAAACCTGTCAAAGGCAGCCCTGCATAGAGCAAAAGGGCAAATCATTTGCTCGGAATACTGGTATGAGTTGAAGAAAAGCTCCCTGGATTCGGAGGCTGTGCTGGCCGTGGACGAAGTTCCGGTTTCAAAACTGAGAACAGAAGCCTTTGACTGCATCATAACCTCGCTCTCAGATCTGCATGCAATGTTGACAAACAAGCACGTGGCTTGCATGCACGAGGAATTGTGTAATTTACCATGGTTTATTAGAGAGCAGGTCGGCAACCGACCACTGGCTGTCCCACCGGCACGCCATTCTGTCATTTGGGTATTGCGACAACTGGATTTCCTTTGTTCATGGAACGCTCGGAGTCCGCGCCTCTGTTGGCGTTAAACACGTTGAGTAACGTGAGCTTTTCCCATTGGTCGCTAAGCTCGAAGAACGTGGGCTTTGGGTTACTGTTTAACAGTAAATTTACTTTAATTTAATATGTTTTTAATTTTTGCTTAATCAAATCCCTATATTAAGAAGATGAGGTTGGATAATTTAATGGCAGATACTAAGTGTTTTCAATGTTGTCGAATCCATAATTCTCACCACGGAGGTTGGTATCAGGAAACGGATGGGCGCTGTCGCTTGTTGTACCGAGCTAGCTGGACAGCCAGGTCAAATAATTGTGGCGTGTCATATTGTCACGCTTCTTGTTTTTGAAACTAACTTTGAATCTTTGTCATTGAATATTGATCCGGGTGCAGCCCGGAGTTGAATTGAATTTAACAGTAGTTGTCACCATTTCTCCACTCCTGATATTCTAGAAGCAGCAGCCATTGATGGCCTCATGCTGTTTGCCTTTTTGCTTTCTCGGTGTTGAAACAGTCTCTATATTGGGGCTTTTCGTCTTTTCTTATATTCCTCCTTTCTGATCTTTTGGGGACCAACCTATATTATTTGTCTCTTCACATTCCTGCCCAACCATTCAATTTCAGATCTGGGAGACCTTATCGGTAAAGGGTGCTCCCATCAAAATCCAGGGTGCCCATCAACACACATATTTTTGGAGGGCCTAATCTGCAAATTTCTGTGTTTCAGCAATCCTTTTTAAGCTTTTGAATTAAGAAATCATTGTATAAGGTTCGATCTCTGCATTTCACTGCTTCCGCATTCAATTCTTGCATTAACTGCATTAAAATAGGTTCCGACAAGCCCTTCTAATTTCCTATCTTTGCATGGATTAATTTTGAATCCATGGGGGACCCTTTATATTCCAATTGTGAATGATAAGGATGCAATCAAGTTTCGATTATCCCAGAACAAATATCAGATCTTTTGTACCGAATTCTTCGCTCTGTAAGTGTCCTGCGTAGGGAGTATTAGATCTATCAGAGATGCCCAACGTCGGTGTGCAATTGTACAGTGTTTTCTTCAAGCTTTTACTCAAGCACAGGCTCCAGAACCAAGCGCAAGTGGCCGATCATGATGCTGGGCATGGGGTTACGTCGAGGTCTGGATCAGGCAACCTGCCTGCAAATGCTGCATTCGTCGATGGGATTGCGACAAAGGACATACACATAGATGCCCTCACAAATCTGTCGATCAGGATTTTTCTTCCAGAGTCATCTTTGTTACCTGAACCGGTATCTAAACAGTCCCTGACTGGTCTGAACGATGCAGGGGTGGGATCTGATAGGAGAACAGAGGAATTAGACACTAATAGAGGCTTTAGGAGGAGCAGCTATGGAGGGGCCATCGACACAAGTCATGGGGAGGGCAATAGGAGGAGCAGCTATGGAGGTATTGTTTTGGGAGCAAACGCAGCAGGTGAATGTGCAGTGGAGTCTGAGGTGACTAAGCTGGCGCCGTGCATGGAGGCCGCTCACAAAGCAAACGCTCTCCAAAACAGCCAAAGCTGCAGGAATCGATCACGCCGTTATGCCTGAGCTGGTGAAATTGTTTGACTATTGGGCTCGGGCAGGGACTAGCTGCCCCGCAGCCCGTCTTGTTTGATTATAATATCTGCATACATAACTTTGTGATATAAATGTTTATACATTACTTTGCGTTAACTATTTTGTAATGGTTAATGTAATAATTGGGATCCACTTGTAAATTTATATAATATATTGGAGTTGGCATTTAATTTATTTAACCTTCTTTTCTTTTCATTTGATCACAAATTTACAGAGTCATGTGCCAGTTACAGTAGTGCTCCTTATTTAACTATTATATTACTATTCTATGCAAATGATATGCTAGTGCTATGTGGTTTACCTATGAGATTGACCCTCTGGATTTCTTTCCAAGTTATGGCCTTCATACTTAATTTTATCCTATTGAGTTCTCAACTCTGTGAGGTTTTATACTATTTACGCACGCGTTCTTTGATTACAAGTGTATTATAACAAGGATTCGTCTCTTCGGACATGCCTGTGACCCTTGCCTTATCATATTTTCATCCTTTGTGGGTAGAATGCGTAATCTCCTAACTCTCGTGATTCTTCCTGGAATTGATGGTGTCGCTCTGCGACAAGCCATACTTGTGTTCTTCTGTCGTCTTCTCTCTACATCTAAGGGAATTTTACTAGTATTTTAGTGCACAAAATGCAGGTCCTTGTCCTTTTAAATTTATATTTTGTTGCTCTATATTTGCCATGTTACAATTTGAATCTTATTCATTTTATTTTTTTAGCAGGGCTACTGACCTCCTCATAAAATTATTTTCTTTATTGAAGTCTTTGGCAAGGTTGAACCCTTGTTGTTCCAGGTGGGGTGTCATCCCTATTCAGTAACCATTGTGGACTCACAACCCTATAATTGGTTTATTTCTTTTTTTTTCTTAGTTTAGGGGTATGTATTTATGGGAATTCCATATTCTAACAACGTTCTCCTCTTGCTTGTTGATAGCTTCCGATATGGGTATCAATTTAATGCATTTTATTGGGTATCCAATGAAATGTTCTTCCTTTGTTTTCTTTCTATTTTCAACACTTTGACTCCAAAAATATATACCATAATACACGTGATGTATTGTCCCTATTTTCTTCTTCTTAGACTCTAGGGTAAAGGTAAAAATTTGTTCAATCCCCATTTAATTTTTCTTCTTTCTTTGTTCTGTTTCATTCCCTTATTACTAATGGTGTAAATTATTATAGAGATGAAACATTGTAGCCATGAATAACTCTTCTCAAGTAATTCCTCTATTCCTTTTTGATCTCAGGTTTATAATTTCTAATATTGTTTCGTTGTTATAATTGTACCTACCTCCAACGCCATGAATTTCTCATAGGTACCCCTTCTCCCTAGAGCATAGGTTCCGTTCATAGAATTTAATATAAATTTGGTTTTTAAATGCCTCCCTCGAAAAAACGGGATAACTTTGGCTTCAATTTCCATGTTAGGGTTTCCATTCCACTCTACTCATTTGTGGATACACGCTTACAGATTTGGTATAATAGTTCCTTGATGGCCCTATGGATTCAATATAACTAGGATTTCACTTCTTTTTTTTTTGACTAAATGCCTAGTTTTTAAAATTGGAAATGGTATATTGGGTCGCGTTGTTTATGCATGTTGTAAAGGGTATTAACATCTATAGAAATTTTGGTTCCATAATCTTATGAAGTCCTTATATTTGGAAAAGTTGTCGTTTTATTTCCTTTCAACAGAGAAAAAATAGTACATTCCATAGAATTATCATTTTTACTTTCTCTATGTTTTTGGCCTCCTGTCCTCCGGGCCTGGCAGGGACTATAGTAATAAGTTTTGGTCGGTGGGCATTAGTTTGGCCCGCCAACCACCAAAATTCTTTTGCCTCTTTTGCCTTAAACCAAAATTCCGCGTTATATTATTGCATATTTTATGTTTCCCAGTGCTTTTTAACCAATGACAGCCATGTTCATCTTATTTGGCCTCATATCGAGGCGACGATCTAGGCAAAGTTAGGATAAATCATGATTTAAGATATGGATTGAATCAATTTTCTGAACATGTAAACTAATGCTAGGATTGCATTAGCATTAATTCGCTAACATTAAATGTTAGACTGATATAGCAGCGAACTTTCTAAGTTTCCAAGTCTGCATGCATGTTGAAGTGCCCATCGTTGAAGTTGGCAGCTAGATATGTGCTGTCGAGCATAGGGGTGGTGATGGCATCTTCATAAGAGCCAACCTGCAAGTTGATCCCTCACGGCAGCTCCTCAGTCTCGGCTGGCAGCTCCTCAGCTCCTCAGTCTCGGCCGGCAGCTCCTCAGCTCCTCAGTCTGAGACAGACACATCCAAAGGTAAAAAGCTATGTTCTGTATCTGTATCCTTTTCAGCAAGCTGTCTAACTTTTTCAGCTATCTCAGTAGCTCAATGCATACGTATCATGCTGTGTGTTCTTTAAGCTCTATCAAAATGATTACCTGAGGTTTTGATGCAGGTGCAAGAAATTCTTACCAGGCAGGGAATTCCAGGCATCGTATAATGGTGCAAAACTGGTCACGTTCTTCCACGCATATAAAGCAATATCTTGCAATCGGCGGTCTCTGTAAATTGCCAATTTGCAGAGGTAAGAGAATTGGTAAGAGAAGACTGATGCTAATATGTACAAAATTTTAATTAGCTAATATGTACGAAGTTTTACAAGCAGCTTTTCTAAGCGGAAGGAGATTTTTTTTTCCAAAAGAGCTAAGAGAATTGGTAGGAGAAGATTGGTGCTAATATGTACAAAATTTTACAGGCATCTTTCCGAAACGGAAGGGGAGGGGCCAGCTAAAGTAGTTGAAAAATGGTTTTGCTCATTGTTTTGCTTTAATCACAATGTATTTCTGGACAGGGAAGAAGGATAGGCAACTAATGAATCGCGTATTCCATTGATTTTCCTCACTCACACACAAAATGATTTTCCTCACTCACACACAAAAATGAAACAAGGATACAATTTTGCTTAGAATCGATAACAAAAAAACACTCTCAATGCTTGTAACTTACACCAAATGATGCTGCAAGAGTTTCACGGCTGAAACCAGAGAACAGAGTCTCTGGGTTTTGCCCACCTGCAACAAAAAAACGCCTGCGACACCAAAAACATAAAAACAATTACCCCCAATTCATCACATCAAGCTAACCAGACAAAATGGTTGGTGAAAGCAGCAGTACATGTTGATTTTTCCCAAAATGTATTTAAACGCAACGAGAAATACTACCTACAGTGGATTTTTCTCTACTTAATTAGGTGACCTCACATTCGATCTGATCTCACAACCCTAGCAAAAAAAAACATTGAGCAAAGGAAACCTGTAACGGAAGTTTAATACCTGATTTTGCTAATATCAAAACATCCAAAAAGTTGTTCATATGAATATGCCACAAATCCACCGCGCAAACGGGCATATTAAACATGTAAATCAGGGTGCAGGTCGGCATGTGAAAACCATAAGATACTAGGAGCCGGTTGTTTAGCGTCGAACAATCTTACAAACAGTATAAACAACCAAAATGCTACCCGGCCCTCTTGGCAGAAACCTAACCTGATCACCTGCCTGTAAATTCCTTAATTCATCACTACAATTATCATCACCCAAAAATTCCAAGTCTTAAAACATCTAGAATTCTAGCATGTTAAAGTCATTTAAAACCCATCTCCAATAACTTAGCCGACGCTCCACTGCGAGAAGGAAATCATCGTGAATTAAGTACTAAATGTGGATCACAGGTGTTTGAATATACAGAATAGTTCTTTATAATCGAACTTAAAACAGAAAAGGAAAATCTTAAATCGCAGAAACGCTAAGACTTGCGTTCACCTCAGAATCATCGCAGCTAAGCGCCAAACCTGTCAAAGGCAGCCCTGCATAGAGCAAAAGGGCAAATCATTTGCTCGGAATACTGGTATGAGTTGAAGAAAAGCTCCCTGGATTCGGAGGCTGTGCTGGCCGTGGACGAAGTTCCGGTTTCAAAACTGAGAACAGAAGCCTTTTACTGCATCATAACCTCGCTCTCAGATCTGCATGCAATGTTGACAAACAAGCATGTGGCTTGCATGCACGAGGAATTGTGTAATTTACCATGGTTTATTAGAGAGCAGGCCGGCAACCGACCACCGGCTGTCCCACCGGCACGCCATTCTGTCATTTGGGTATTGCGACAACTGGATTTCCTTTGTTCATGGAACGCTCGGAGTCCGCGCCTCTGTTGGCGTTAAACACGTTGAGTAACGTGAGCTTTTCCCATTGGTCGCTAAGCTCGAAGAACGTGGGCTTTGGGTTACTGTTTAACAGTAAATTTACTTTAATTTAATATGTTTTTAATTTTTGCTTAATGAAATCCCTATATTAAGAAGATGAGGTTGGATAATTTAATGGCAGATACTAAGTGTTTTCAATGTTGTCGAATCCATAATTCTCACCGCCGAGGTTGGTATCAGGAAACGGATGGGCGCTGTCGCTTGTTGTACCGAGCTAGCTGGATAGCCAGGTCAAATAATTGTGGCGTGTCATATTGTCACGCTTCTTGTTTTTGAAACTAACTTTGAATCTTTGTCATTGAATATTGATCCGGGTGCAGCCCGGAGTTGAATTGAATTTAACAGTAGTTGTCACCATTTCTCCACTCCTGATATTCTAGAAGCAGCAGCCATTGATGGCCTCATGCTGTTTGCCTTCTTGCTTTCTCGGTGTTGAAACAGTCTCTATATTGGGGCTTTTCGTCTTTTATTGTATTCCTCCTTTCTGATCTTTTGGGGACCAACCTATATTATTTGTCTCTTCACATTCCTGCCCAACCATTCAATTTCAGATCTGGGAGACCTTATCGGTAAAGGGTGGTCCCATCAAAATCCAGGGTGCCCATCAACACACATATTTCTGCAGGGCCTAATCTGCAAATTTCTGTGTTTCAGCAATCCTTTTTAAGCTTTTGCATTAAGAAGTCATTGTATAAGGTTTGATCTCTACATTTCACTGCTTCCGCATTCAATTCTTGCATTAACTGCATTAAAATAGGTTCCGACAAGCCCTTCTAATTTCATATCTTTGCATGGATTAATTTTGAATCCATGGGGGACCCTTTATATTCCAATTGTGAATGATAAGGATGCAATCAAGTTTCGATTATCCCAGAACAAATATCGGATCTTTTGTACCGAATTCTTCGCTCTGTAAGTGTCCTGCGTAGGGAGTATTAGATCTATCAGAGATGCCCAGCATCGGTGTGCAATTGTACAATGTTTTCTTCAAGCTTTTACTCAAGCACAGGCTCCAGAACCAAGCGCAAGTGGCCGATCATGATGCTGGGCATGGGGTTACGTCGAGGTCTGGATGAGGCAACATGCCTGCAAATGCTGCATTCGTCGATGGGATTGCGACAAAATACATACACATAGATGCCCTCACAAATTTATCGATCAGGATTTTTCTTCCAGAGTCATCTTTGTTACCTGAACCGGTATCTAAACAGTCCCTGACTGGTCTGAACGATGCAGGGGTGGGATCTGATAGGAGAACAGAGGAATTAGACACTAATAGAGGCTTTAGGAGGAGCAGCTATGGAGGGGCCATCGACACAAGTCATGGGGAGGGCAATAGGAGGAGCAGCTATGGAGGTATTGTTTTGGGAGCAAACGCAGCAGGTGAATGTGCAGTGGAGTCTGAGGCGACTAAGCTGGCGCCGTGCATGGAGGCCGCTCACAAAGCAAACGCTCTCCAAAACAGCTAAAGCTGCAGGAATCGATCACGCCGTTATGCCTGAGCTGGTGAAATTGTTTGACTATTGGGCTCGGGCAGGGACTAGCTGCCCCGCAGCCCGTCTTGTTTGATTATAATATCTGCATACATAACTTTGTGATATAAATGTTTATACATTACTTTGCGTTAACTATTTTGTAATGGTTAATGTAATAATTGGGATCCACTTGTAAATTTATATAGTATATTGGAGTTGGCATTTAATTTATTTAACCTACTTTTGTTTTCATTTGATCACAAATTTACAGAGTCATGTGCCAATTACAGTAGTGCTCCTTATTTAACTATTATATTACTATTCTATGCAAATGATATGCTAGTGCTATGTGGTTTACCTATGAGATTGACCCTCTGGATTTCTTTCCAAGTTATGGCCTTCATACTTAATTTTATCCTATTGAGTTCTCAACTCTGTGAGGTTTTATACTATTTACGCACGCGTTCTTTGATTACAAGTGTATTATAACAAGGATTCGTCTCTTCGGACATGCCTGTGACCCTTGCCTTATCATATTTTCATCCTTTGTGGGTAGAATGCGTAATCTCCTAACTCTCGTGATTCTTCCTGGAATTGATGGTGTCGCTCTGCGACAAGCCATACTTGTGTTCTTCTGTCGTCTTCTCTCTACATCTAAGGGAATTTGACTAGTATTTTAGTGCACAAAATGCAGGTCCTTGTCCTTTTAAATTTATATTTTGTTGCTCTATATTTGCCATGTTACAATTTGAATCTTCTTCATTTTATTTTTTTAGCAGGGCTACTGACCTCCTCATAAAATTATTTTCTTTATTGAAGTCTTTGGCAAGGTTGAACCCTTGTTGTTCCAGGTGGGGTGTCATCCCTATTCAGTAACCATTGTGGACTCACAACCCTATAATTGGTTTATTTCTTTTTTTTTCTTAGTTTAGGGGTATGTATTTATGGGAATTCCATATTCTAACAACGTTCTCCTTTTGCTTGTTGATAGCTTCTGATATGGGTATCAATTTAATGCATTTTATTGGGTATCCAATGAAATGTTCTTCCTTTGTTTTCTTTCTATTTTCAACACTTTGACTCCAAAAATATATACCATAATACACGTGATGTATTGTCCCTATTTTCTTCTTCTTAGACTCTAGGGTAAAGGTAAAAATTTGTTCAATCCCCATTTAATTTTTCTTCTTTCTTTGTTCTGTTTCATTCCCTTATTACTAATGGTGTAAATTATTATAGAGATGAAACATTGTAGCCATGAATAACTCTTCTCAAGTAATTCCTCTATTCCTTTTTGATCTCAGGTTTATAATTTCTAATATTGTTTCGTTGTTATAATTGTACCTACCTCCAACGCCATGAATTTCTCATAGGTACCCCTTCTCCCTAGAGCATAGGTTCCGTTCATAGAATTTAATATAAATTTGGTTTTTAAATGCCTCCCTCGAAAAAACGGGATAACTTTGGCTTCAATTTCCATGTTAGGGTTTCCATTCCACTCTACTCATTTGTGGATACACGCTTACAGATTTGGTATAATAGTTCCTTGATGGCCCTATGGATTCAATATAACTAGGATTTCACTTTTTTTTTTTTTGACTAAATGCCTAGTTTTTAAAATTGGAAATGGTATATTGGGTCGCGTTGTTTATGCATGTTGTAAAGGGTATTAACATCTATAGAAATTTTGGTTCCATAATCTTATGAAGTCCTTATATTTGGAAAAGTTGTCGTTTTATTTCCTTTCAACAGAGAAAAAATAGTACATTCCATAGAATTATCATTTTTACTTTCTCTATGTTTTTGGCCTCCTGTACAATTTGATACTTTCTACCTTTGTGTTATTGTATTGGGAATTTAGCAAATTTTATACTGGTTGTTCCCTTGTATATGTGTAACTCATTCTCATATATTCTCTTTCCTTTACAAACAATGACTATTATTTTGTTATTTGATTATAATATGTGCATACATAACTTTGTGATATAAATGTTTTTACATTCCTCTGCCATAACTACTATGTAATGGTTAATGTAATAATTGGAATCCACTTGTAAATTTATATAATATATTGGAGTTGGTATTTAATTTATTTAACCTTCTTTTCTTTTCATTTCATCGCAAAGTTATAGAGTCATGTGCCAGTTACAATAACACTTCTTCTTTAACTATTATATAATTATTCTATGAAAATGATATGCTAGTGCTATGGGGTTTACCTATGAGATTGACCCTTTGGGTTTCTTTCCAAGTCATGGCCTTCATACTTAATTTTCTCCTATTGAGTTCTCAACTCTTTGAGGTGTTATACTATTTATACACATGTTCTTTGATTACAAGTGTATTATAACAAGGAGTCATCTCTTCAGACATGCATGTGACCCCTGCCTTATAATATTTTAATCCTTTGTGGGCAGAACGTGTAATATCCTGACTCGCCTGATTTATGTTCTCATTTATACATCAATACCAATGAGTATTCATAACTGGGCATTATATTACATAGTCGATTTTCAATGTTTCTTCCTCCTATCATTGTGACCATAATCAACGTCTTTTGTTTTATTTTTTTATATATGTTTCTAGTAGAGTTAGGTAAATAGGTTGTATTCTCTGTGAACAACTATATTAGTTAGAGAAAAATAATTTTACGTGCACCATAGTAGCCATGTTAGTTCTATCTCAGAATATATGGTG
>APFE031678709.1:63651-73857 GCA_000404065.3 Pinus taeda
TTTTTTTTTTTTTTTTTCAAAAAAGGTTCCTTCCTTTTTCTTTAAAGCTTGCATTTTTCTCCTGCAACTATTTATTCCACCTAGACTTAATATCTTTCTCCAACAAAGTGATTTAATATGATCTCTATCTCCCATCATATTAAATCTATTTCTTTCTAATTGTTTTCTCCTATGGATTCTTAGGACAATTTTAGGGAAGGTCCATCTTTGTACTTAACCACCAACAATGTTTTTCAAGATGGAAAGAAACCTCCAATATTTAGTTCTCTTTCCTAAATAATTTTCCAAACTATTTTATTTTTTAACAATAACCTAAATAATGACATCATCACAAAAATTTTATCGTGGCTTTCATAGACATTCAGTCCACTAATAAGTCCATGCCAAAAATAATCAACATTGGAAGTAGAAAATAGAGGGGTATTACATCTTCCACCCCCTTTTTATTTAACACCATCCTCAGTGTTTGACCGATAATCTTTGTGTTTTTGAAACAATGCTAGAAAGCCCTCCCAAATTTTTTCTTCCATCTCCTAGGTGGCCTCCTCAAGTGTAAAGTGCTTCCATTGTTGTTTAACTTGAGCGATGGCTCAATTCCAGAGCAAGGTATCTCTATGATCTAATATGAGAAGTTGTTATGCAAGGAGATCTCCTTCCAATTCCACCTATATCAAATTCCAACCAATTATGTGAGAATTACCATGAACATATTTCTTTGACAAAGATACATGAAAAACATTGTGTACTTTTATGTTGTTCGGCAATGCCAACTAGTATGTTACCGGATTAACTCTATTTAAAATTTAAAAAGGACCAGAGAACCATGGTGCTAATTTAGCACATGTCCCCAACCTCAAAGTGTTATTTCTTGGTATAACCTTTCTATACACATGCTCTTCGACCTTAAATTCCTTGTGGGTACTTTTTTAGTCAGCATACTTTTTTTGTCTATCCTGTGTAGTTTTTAAATTCTATCTAATTTTCTGCACTGTTTGTTCCATTTCCTATAATGCATTTGGTTCTGAGTTTAGCATGTCCTCCGACTGACTTTAGTTTACAGGTGCATGGAATTTCCTTCCATACAAGGATTCAAAGGGACCCATCTTAATAGAATATTGATAGCTATTGTTATAAGAAAATTCTTCTAAATGTATGAAATCTTCACACATGGTAGGTCTATCCATGGGATACATTCGTAACATGTCTTCTTTCCATTCTTCCATCGATTTGGGGCTGGTAAGTTGTATTGGAATTAAGATGGGTCCCCATCCCTCCAGATAGGGCCTTCCAAAATATGGAAGTGAATTTATCATCCCTATTAGATATTACCATTTTTGTATCCCTTGTAATAAAAATATTTCCCTCATGAAGATGTTTGTAATCTGTGTCATTCCAAATGTAGGTTGTGCTTGTATAAAATGTGCTTCCTTACTTAGTTTTTCTACAAACACCATAATTGAGTCATGTTTCCTTTTTCTTCTTGGAAGTTCCATAACAAAGTCTAAATAAGTCACTTCCCATTTCCATTCCAAGATGGGTAGTGGGTTTAATAGTCTAGTGGGGTGTTAGTTTTCTACCTTCACTTGCTGACACCGTAGAAATTTGGACAGATATTCTCCCACTTCCTTCTTATTACCAGACCAATAAAATGTTTTACTTAGTGCAGTAATCATTTTTTGGTAACTGCAGTGTCCAAAATATGGTTTCTTGTGATGCTTATTTAATATCAATTGTTTCAAAGCATTTTCATTTGGAATTTATAGTCTATTTTTGTAAGTTAACAATTTTTTTGAATTTTCAGCATATCCCAAAACTTATACTTGTTTCAATTTCTTCTTAATTTCCTGATAAATTTGATCCTCCTATAGTGAATTTTTGATATGTTCAATAAAATATATAGTGGCATTGCTAACAAAAATTTCCATTAGTGAATTTGCATGTCTACTCAAATCATCTTCCAAGTTATTCTCTTTACCGTTAATATGTTGTATATAAAATTCAAATTCACTGAGAAAAGTCAACCACCTAACTTGTCTAGCATTGAGAAGTGTTTCACTGAAAAAATATCTTATGCTAATATGATCGATCACCAGTGTGAATTTGTTTCCTAGTAAGTAGTGCCTCAACATTTTTAAGGCATGTATGACAAGAAGAAACTATAAATCATTTATTACAAGTTATTTTCATGTCACTTTTGTTTCCTAAATTCGTAGGCCACTACACAATTATCATGCATTAAGATTCCACCTAATCCCTCGAAACAATAATATTTGAATACGACAAACTCCTTTTCCAAGTTTGCAATTCTTGGAATATGTGCTACGATTAATATATGTTTTAGTTTGTCAAAAAATTGTTGACACTTGGTTTTCCACTCAAATTTTGTTCCTTTCTTTTGTAAGGAAGTGATAATATAGGCAAATTCTGAAAAACCTTCGATGAACCTTTTGTAGTATCTAGTAATTCGCATGTAGGATTAGACATCTAAAACATCCTTAGGTATGGCCCACTTCACAATGGCCCTAACATTTTTTGAATCAATAGTCAGTCCTTCCTTTCACTATAAGAAAAAATGAAGTTGGTGAGGGTCAAAAAATTTCACCATAACCGCATTGGTGACAGTGAAAAGAGATTATGTCGCCAAAAAATGAATGTCACCAAAGGTGGCGTCGCAAAAAGTACAGGTGTTGTGGTGACATTCAAGTTCCATCACCAATAATTATTTATAAGGATGGATAGTGACCGTCACCAATTCATATGAGCAATAGTGATAGACCTTAGCCTCTATCACAAAAAAAATGAATGTCACCAAAGGCGGAGTCGCCAAAAGTATAGGTGTTGTAGTGAAATTCAAGGTTTGTGACAAATAATGGTTATAATGACAGATAGTGATCATTATAATTTCATATGAATAACGATTTATTGTGTCGGAATTTGCATAGCCATGAATATCGATGTATATATATGGTGAAATTCATTGAATGTCACCATTTTCACCATAACATTGTTGGTGATGGTGAAAAGAGCCCCCATCACCAAAAATTGAAATCACCAAAAACTACATTTCCAAAATTATAGGTGTGTTGGTGACATCCAAGGCCTATCACGAATAATGATTATAATGAAAAATAGTGATCATCACCACTTCATATTTTGGTGAGGGTAAAAAATGTCACCATAAACTCAATGTTGATGGTCAAAATAGCCTCCATCACCAAAAATTAATTGTCACCATTACATATGAATATCAGGGCATGATGGAATCGAACCACCAACCTCCTACTTGTAAACGAGGTGTTGTTCAATTGAGCTGACACCCTTTAAAAAATTACACTTTAAAATATTAGACGTTTAAACTTTATAAATCTTAAATTCTGCCAATTTCAATAAATTATAAAACTTTATAAAGTCTTGGAAAATATTTTACTAAACAAACAAAATAACATCGAACCTATAGGTCCATGCTTAATGGTTAATGAAGTTATCAAAAGCGGGTGGAGGGAAAAATAGTTATGTATAAGATAATCAATATTTTAAGTTGAATACTCAATTAGAAGTGAAACTTTGAAGATAGTTATAGCCTATAAATGAACTATAATTATCAAATATAAAATTTACAGTTATACCAAAGATTGATTTATCACCTTCTGAATCATGTAAACCTGTTGTGATAGCATAAAAATTCGCCTCCAAATGATTGTTTCGCATGCGAAAAAAGTAAAAAATAGTGAGTATATATGATTCAATTAGGAATAAAGAGCTACATGCATGAATCCTACAAGATATGGGGTCTAGAAAACTAACTGAGAGTGCTTCTCATTATTAATTAATAAAATATGTCAAAATACAATGACCAATAACAATGATCAGTAACAATGATCCTGAAATGTAACCACTAAACAAATGTTAAAATTGTAAGAAAAAAAGTTTGGTTAATATCCATTACTCCAACAAAATATATAAGGGGCACTCAAGCACAAGTTCATGTATCAAAAGATGAAATTACATGGCTACAAGGAAAGCATCCTCTACTTGTCAATGATAACTATGTCCTCCCACAAGTACTTCAACTAACAAAGGGGTGTGAAGAAAAGAACCTCAAAGAAAAAAAAACTACACAATACAAAATTACAATTTGTCCCCCCTACTACTTTTATAAGATATATATAGGGTAATAACAAAAAGACACATAGAGAATAGTATTAGAGTGGGAAAATTGAAATATGATAAGCAAAAAATTAACCAAGAACAAAAACTACTAATTTGAACATGTGTCCACATGTAGTCAAAGATTAGAGGAAACAATAGAAACCAAATTATTGATTATGCACTTGATAATATGGAATTTACTTCTTTAGTAAAGAGAAAGAAAATCCCAACCTCTTTTCTATTGTCCTCTAGAAGAAATCCTGTATGTATGACATTGGTGTTTTGTGCACTCTCAAACATTAAAAAAAAGTTCCCAAATTTGTTTCTAAATATGTCTAATTTGTTTTAGTTTGGGCCAAAAATAGTCAAATCTTGTCAAGTTTGGCCAATATGCAATGATCTTAATTGTGACACACCCCCTTACCTTCCTAAACCAAAAGAGGTGTTTAATAGCTATACCAGACTCCCAAGGTATTGTTAACATAATGGGTTCTAGAATTTCTTCTTCTTTCTCCTTTTTTTTTTGTCCTTTTTTTTAAATAAACAATGATTTCACTCCATCCAACTATTTTTACCTCTCACATCCATTTTCCTAAAGATAGTCTTTATGTTGCAATGTAAATGCTTTCATTGTAATTTGTCACTAATATGGATGCCCAAGAACCCTCGTTACCTCAACTAATTACAACACTAAACCAACATTCTGTTTTATAGAAAACCATAGAAGTTGAAACAAACATTAATGGTTTGTAGAAACTAACAGAGCCACCATGTCAAGGCCATTTCATTGCACCAACAGTATGAGAAAATATTATATGGTAGTTGTGTTCGCAAAATGATCTTCCAATGTCCTTCTCTTAACAAAACCTTTTAAAGCTATGTAACGATTAAAATAAAAATGCAGAAATCAAACACCTTCAAAAGTCACTCACCCTCACAAAAGAACAGTGAGAATAATTTTCAATTAATGTGGAATCCGCAAAAATTCCTTGTATTTTACTTTTTGCAAACTTACAAATTCTGATTCCAGTTACTGTTCAGCCCATAATTGTTCATCCCTTTAAAGAATGGAGAATCCTTATTGATTATAGCCCCTAAATGCTGAATAATGGTCCAAAAAATAAATTTCAACGTCTTGTTAGAATGGTTTTGCAATCCCACGAGAGGTGACCAAGTGCATTCCCAAGAAAGGACATAAAAAAATTTAAGGAAAGGAAAAATGACAAGAAAATTGTTCCCCTCATTCCCCTCTTGTTTCATCATTTCTCCATGCTTCCCCTAGGATGTTTTGAACCCAGGTGCACTTTAATTATTACCATTATAATATATCCAATTTAATTCAAGTGGTAATATCGTTACCATACTTACCAAGTGACTCTCACAGCTTCTTTGTTAGATGTATTTCATCATGTGATGGTGTTGGTCATTGCTTGTGTACTTGAAAAGCTAAGTTTAACATCACTTCTAGGGGTCCATATTAGGGCAATACAACGAAATGACCCTTGTGCACTCACAAGGCATGTAGAGCAACCCAATGGTAAAAAAAAACCTTAAATACAAAAATATTATTAAGGATAAATTGACAAAGACCTATTTCTACATATATCTATAAGACCCACCCAACCTTCCTTCCATGAGGGCCCATATAAAATATCTGAGACATTGACAGGGAGATAATTCTGAAACATATTGTATACATCGATACATGTCCCCACAAAAAGGGCCACCTATGAAGATGAACCAATTTCACTAGCCCTATAATATGGTATAAGTATATTCTTACTTCCTAATTAAGATATGGAATTTTTAAAAATGTTTCCAACAGAGGGGTTTAGAAGCCACCAAATGCACAATGGGGAAGACAATTTATTAATAATGATCCTTGTGAATCAAAGAGCCTTTCCCTAAAGGATCCTTTCATAGGAAACAAGGATGTTCAAAAAACCCTAATTATATAAATTGTATATACCAACTATGATATTGTCTCATCTCAAAAGGAAGGCAACATATTGTCTCAAGTATTTTTCATGCATCCTTAGTTTGTCTCTGTTTATGAACAAATATACTAGTTTTTGAGTGAAAATAATAAAATCATAAAATGTTACATGATCATGATATTATCTATGTTAGCATTTGTAAATATTTTTCACTTTCATCACTCAATGCAAGGTCGATCTCTTAAGTCACATGTGAGCACATCCAAGTATGAGTTGTGCATATAAACATTGTGATCATTTGTCATGTTCCCCAACATAAAAGTAGCTAAAATCTCTTGGGTGGAAACAAAATGAAAAAAATAAACCTAAATAAATATAAACCACTAAAATGAAACTAAAACACTTGAATCCCTAGAATACCAAAGAATGTGTATAACAACAAGAAAAAAATTAAACAGGCCAACAAGCTCAAAAGACAGTAGACCAATCAAAAATTCATTGAGCATGATAGATGACAAAATAATTAACGGGGAAATGGGAAATTTCAATGGTTGGCATAAGGAGCAGAGGATATATGATAAACTAAATATGCCCTTCTTGGGATCCATCCTTCTCAGGGTATAGTTTGTAGCCCTATAGCAAAATATGAAACATGATTTGAAGGAGGTTTCAAGCCCTTTAGATTTGATAATGAATTCAAAAATTGACATGATCAACCAAACCATGAGCCAGCATGTCATTTTTCAAAGGGAAATATTGAAAAAAATTCAAGAAGGGGGACTAACAATATTGCAAATTTGTTGGCATTAGAATCTCTACTGACAAAAGTGTTTGCTAGAGGGATAAGAGAACTACAGGTCTTTGGAGATTCTTCCTTGGTAGTGAAATTGATGCAACATTCCTAAGAAGTAAAACATCAACTTTTTGGAAACTACAAATCACTTGAATGGGATACCCTCTATTTTGACCAAGTTAACTATAGCTCATGTATTCCTAGAGCTTAATGAGAAGGCTAAAAACCTATCTAAGGAGAGACTCCTCTTATAACCTAGCAAGCTGCATCCTTGGAGAAAGATTAGGACACTTCCACTGAAACTCAGTTATCCATACGATTTATTTACTATTATCTTTCCATATATATAAATCATTGTATTTGTAAACCAAGAACATATGTATGAACAATCATAAATTTATATTTTTGAGTCAATTTTTCTAATGAGCCATGGGATGGAATAGTCAAAACTTTATTTGCAAGTATGATATTTTGAAAATTAGAATGAGGATTGGGGAACATTTAGCTAAAAGAGGTGAATATTTTTGGCTCTGGTGTTGCTTGTCATAAAGAAAGTATTTTTGTTCCAACTTGGCAATTATGATGCAATCTTTTTTTCCAAGTACTGTTCAAAGACCAAGTGAAACACTTAAACCTAGACAATTTTTCCAATTCTAATATTTTATCTTTACTTTTGGATGACTAGGTTATTTTATTTAGCGTTGTGTCTTATATATTAACAAGTGTTTAGTATAATGATAAGAAGGGTTTCCGTACTATAGAAGGATACAAATAACATTTAATAAGGACCAGTAGTTTATGCGTAAAGTCTATGTTGTGGAAACCAGTAAATCATTACAAGTTCGTAAATAGAGCATGCATTTGATATATCAAGAAATCAAGGTTCTAATCATCCCTTGAGGAACACTCACTTGACACTTCTCATCAAGTCTAGATGGAAAATACAAAACTAATTTCGAGAGAAGAACACTACATAAAAAGAAGGATAAGAGATGACTATGGAAATTGAGAAGTAGAACAATATATAACTAGAGATAACAGGTTGAACCTAAGAAACATATTTAAGCCCTTTTTGAAGATATGTTCCAATCCTTGCAAAGGCTCTTGTGTACCTAATTTTCATAAACATAAGATTCCTCTTATAAGGATCTCACTTATAAGAAATGTTATACAGGCACCAAAAAATCTCAAACGAAAGCAATAAATCCATTTCACTTACCTTTAAAAATGTGAGTAGGGCCTCAACTTATCCATAATATAAATCAACAACTATAATATACAATAAATAATATCAACTAAACAAAACTATCCTCAAAATGAAGATGATACGACTTCTAATTTCCAAGGAGTAAAATTCCAAGGGCCATATCTAAATAATATGAACACCAAAATAACTAAACTCACACTACATGGAAGGATAACATGTGTCATCAAGCATGTGAAAAGCCCAGAATAAAAGAAATATTTGATTATAAATGAAACATCTATAATTTCAAGAATTATCATCATCTAGTATGAAACATATCAGCCATAAATTTCCCATAAATTATGGGGATTTGTGACATTGAACATGATATTTCGAAAGGAAAGATAAAGTTTTTGTTTCAAAGCTGCATTGGGGTAAGGTAAAAACCACTAGGTAACTTAAGCGAATATACTTCATCAGAAACTATTAACAAGCCTAACTTGTTTTCCATCTCTGCAACCTTGGCTAAATGCTCATGGTTGAAAATAACACTCCAAGTATTATTGGGATTGAGAAGAACCATTTCTGTTGTCAGCTACTGTTTCAAGGTGTTTTAAGCTAACTTCCCAATTCCTTTATGTATTAAAATGATATTGCTCAGCTTCAATTCCATTGTATGCCAACAATGCTTCATAAAGTGGATACCCAAGAATGGGAAACAAAATTTTTGTATCTTTATAGCCCAAGACTACAATAGTTACATCCACAACTAGTCTACAACCAAAGTTTAGGTAGAAATTATCTACATCTATCTAGTAAGAAAGGTCGTGAGAGAGATACCCTGCCACTGTCACTTGTCCTCACTCTATACCCATTTTGTAATAGTCTTTTCTAGACAATATTTGAATTTCTTGCACATATTTCATGGGGATCCACTCTTTGTGGTTTTTGCTAACATTTTTTGAGAAACTCTTTCCTAAGAAGTATATGACAGTTAGCATAGAGGTTTACTGCATTAGAAAAGGGTCCATTCTAGGCACATTTCTTGGCAGTAGAGGACAATCTAGAGGTGAATCTATTTGTCAAGGCATCCCCTTTATTATATTCACAAGTATGGGATACTAAATAAATATCAAGGCCTTGAGTATGGGGCACCTACATCTCTTCAAGGGAATGCACCATTTTTCATGTTATAATATATGATAATTACGAGAAATATTGCTCTTTGAGAGTGAGACTTGATTTTATGGAGAAAAAACACTCTAATTGAAACATGGTGAAATTCATGTCTTTGGCTAGGGATCAACAATATTATTTTTAAATCCACAAGAGAAACTTCAACACTTACACTATTCTAACTCCTTTGTACCAAATACGAATAACTAAACACTGAAGGATAATATAACATGAGAGAAAAGGAAATGAACAATATAATTTCTAGACAAATCTGTACATATGCACGCACAATATACTTGCCATATCTCCAATGGAAAAGGAAATCCTACTCAAATCATTGCTTTTGGTAATCATCTCTAGTGATGACCCTATAGGTTGATGTTACACAAAAATATCATCATCTTGATAATTTGCAGTTAGTATGGGTCTATCACCAACTATGCCAGTTTCCTAAGCAAGTCTTAAACCTCATCTCTTCAAAACAAGCTTTAGAAATGAGAGAAAGACATCAAAAAAGCAATGTAACTCTGGTTCCGCACTTTCTCTCACTTTTGTCGGCGGGCCCGCACCTTTTGTTCAGGATATCTGCGTACTTATACGCTCTGTATGTAAACAGGAGGGTGCGTACCCCTGTGAAAGTCAAAAGGCGCAATTTTTATCTTAAAAAACTCACTCTGGGTTAATTCTAGAGTTTTCTAGAAGGATTTGTTATGTGCATTGTTCGCTCCAAGTGGTTCATGCATCCCATAAGAGGAGAAACTAATCCCTTGTTAAGAGGAGCTATCCCTTTGAAGGAGGATTCTATCCCTTTGAAGGAGGACCTGGTAACTGATCTCCATTGCACTATAAATTGAGGCAATTTGGGTCAGTGGCTGGCGAGGTTAGAAGCCTGAACTTTTGAGGGTAAAATGCTAGTGAAATCAAGACTTCCTATTTGAGCTTAAGAGGAGAGATCACATACCTTT
>APFE031678712.1:0-13141 GCA_000404065.3 Pinus taeda
TAAAGGGAAATTCTATCATCTTAGATCCATCTTAATTCTGGGTCTACCAAGTGCTCAGAGGGATAAATAGATTTCATCCCCCTAAGAGTGGTAGATGTGGAGTTAAGATGGATATAGGTTGGTTTTTGTGATAATGAAGATATTAAATAGACTTAGGAAATTATATTGTAAAAACATCTTAAGGTGAATGGTTAAAGCTACATTTAGTCACTTCACAAAATTTAGTAAAAAATACCAATATCTCCATTAATATTGGTTTTTCTGATTTAACAAAAAAAAATCAAAATAGTGAAATCTTCTCACTCTTTCCGCATCACCCTCATAGAAAAGAGATAGTTGCTGCCCAGATTTCCCACCATTTTTCAAACGTTCTCAATATGGTATCTTCATGAAAAAGTTAAGCTACTGATGTTGGATTAGTTGTTTGGAAAATATGTTTGTTTGTACAACCTTTCATCTCCTATGTTATTCTTAGTTTTTCGTAATGATCTGTAGGGATTGGGCCACTGCACCATATTGTCCTAAAAGGCGGAGATTGTGCACCAAAATGGAAATTAATCCACATGTTACAACGCTGTTAAAAAATGAAGACGTATGAAGGTAGTGAATTATGCTAATAAGCAATTTAGATTGGGAGAGACGTAATTAAATTTTATTATTTACTTGAAGTTTTCCAATTAAAATAATAATAAATCTACATTTATATATTTATATATTGATTGGAAGGCTTTTGACAACGTCACTTCTTTCCATGAGATCCCCTTCAGACCTTTGGGATGCCTAGTACTTTCTTATATTATATAGTTAGGGCTTGCTACTTGTTGGCGTGTTGGAGTAAACAAACTTGATGTGTTTTTTTGATCTCGTAGTTGGAATCTATGGAATAAGAAATAAATTTGATAACTTGACAAAAGTGGTAGCTTGACAAAAGTGATAGATAAAAGATTAATCTCTCCTACCTTGACAGAATTGGTGGTCAAGATCAACACCTACAAGAACTTTGTTGTGGAATATTATCAAAACTAATAGAAGGATATGAAAGGGTGTACAGTAAGACCCTTGACAAACACGACCACTGAAACTTGCAACATTGTTTGTAGGAAGAGAAAATTATGTTTCTTTTTTCCAAACATGTATGTTAGTATATTACAGTTTAATGGATATGTTTTCCTATTATCATATATGGTTTCATACTTTAACAAAACATTCGCCAAGACTTCACAATGTTTTATTATTCAGTGAAAGATTTGCCAAGATCTTACAAGATTTTCTAATTCAGTGAAAGATTCGCCATGACTTTACAAGATAATATAATCTGGTGAGAGATTCACCAAAAAAATTATATATACATATTACATTATTGATAAAATCGCCTCTCATTTTTCCTATGTATCATGGGGATTCGCCCATTTATTATACATATAAATTTAGGTGGTTCTTAAAATTTTCCCTGAGCTCCATGTTCTGAAAGTATGCCTTCTTCATCTCATCCCACTGGTCATCATGTTGAAGCCATACCCCCTTCATCTCAGCCCACTACTTCTATTCCTCCATCTGATCAACCACCCTCATTATCACCCCCATCATCACCATTTCATGATCATGCAGGGTCACCAGCAAATTTGAGGTCATCAGGCCTAAGAGGATAGATGTGGGCACATTGGCACATACTTATCACAGAGGCCATAGGCAAGTGTTTTCCCCACATATTGTGGGAGGGGCCTTGCCTTCTTCATCAGCAAAGAAGGTACATAATGGCAAGGATAAGATGATAGAGGCAGAGATCCAGCAGCAGCAGGAGGACCTCCATGAGACAGAGCAGGATTTTGACTTAGTTGACCTAAGTGAGTAGGATGATAGTGAAAGCACAAGCATTGTCATTAAATAAAAGTATGCACTCATAGGGGAGCTCCAGGTCAACTTGCAGAGGGAAAAATACATCATTTCATACTATGAGCAAGAAAACAAGCAGTTTGAGACCAAACAAGATCTCATGGAGATTCATCTCATCAAGGCAAAGAGGGAGGCTGAAAAGGCTAAGGCTTTGCTTGATGAATAATATGGAGAATATGGTGAACAACTAGAGGAACAAGTGCTAAGAAGAAGGCCAAGGACTAGAGGCCTAAAAAGAGCATTGGAGCTAGAAAAACAGAAAGAGGTTGAACTAGCTAATCAACTTACCCTAAATGAACAATTTTCCAAAATGATTAATGAGAACCGGGAGCATTGGATCAAGAGGGTAAACAACCATCTTGAAAATCTCCTAGATAAGGCCAAAAGAGATAATGAAATTCAGAAGAAGATGGCAAAACACTATGCCTGCAGAGAAAATATTTCCAGGGAAAAACTCAAAGCTGCAAAGGAGAAAATTGAACCCATAACCAAGCAAAGGGAGGAAGATAAAATTGACATCCTTGTTGAGGCATCACTCATGGCTTGACACACATTATTAGCATTCCTCAAGCCAAATTTTGAACGTAAGTGTCTATTTCCCAGGCTATTCCTTCATATCCAGGCCATCCTCTGTCAGAGTTTAAACGACATTTTCCTTTTGTTACCACTCTCGAGTTTCCATATTTAACTCGGCTTACCAATGACCCCATCACTCACTCACCTTGGTGGCTGATTATTCCTACTAAATTGCCTTCCGATATCCCTAAATTCAATGGGAATTCAGGAGAAGATCCGTCGACGCATGTCATGACGTATCATCTATGGTGTTGATCAAACTCCCTTAATGATGATTCTATTTGACTTCGTCTTTTCCAAAGAACGCATACGGGTACCACTGCTAAATGGTATATTGAGTTACCTAGATCTTCATTTCATGATTTCATTACCTTAAACATGACCTTCCTCACAAATTTCCAATTGCCCATCATATACGTAACTAGAATAGAACTATTAACCAACTTCAAATAATCTGATTGCGCTCACATTTCTGATCACATTCATGAGTGGTGGTGTCTTCACCAGTTGGTCAAAACTTATGTTCCCGGTCAATTGATCGTGGAATGGTTTACCAAATCTCTGTTGGCACCCATAACAAAATATGTGGCCAAAGGTGGAGTCACGGTTGAAGAGCAAGTGATTTCTCGTGTGCGATATTTGAATTTGATTTATACCTAATTTGGCACGCTCTACAATAAGATATGAAACACTCTGAGACCTTTGGATATTTTTCCTCCTCATATGCCTGGTAAAGAATCTCATGTTGTTGATGGCATTATTGGTTCTACCAGCATGTAGAGGATGAGTAAACCATCTAGTATTTCTCCACCTGCATCTTCTCAAAACCATTAATCCCAACCTCCTGCAACTTCTGCTTCAAAGATAAATGTCATTTCATCTAATAAAGGCAAGTCTCAACAGCAACCTGGAAGAAAGAAGAAAGGAAAAGGTAAGAAAAAGAAAGATCCCTCCCCATAGGATAAACAAACAAATTAGTCTTCTGATGAGAAATGGAAGCCTCCATATCGTTGTTTGATTTGCAACGAGGATCAATTTACACGTGATTGTCCTCACCATATTGAAGTGAATATTTTTCTTAAGTCCTTTACTTCTCTTGAAGTGTTGACCGACCCATTTCCTAATCAAGAGACTCATATGGTTTCTCAAGATCCATCTTCCTCTAACACGATTTTGATGATTTTCTCTTCAAAGTCGAGATCTAGTGTTTTGGTAGCTACTCGCAACAAGGATTATGGTAATGTGAATCTACCGAATGGTCAGGATACTAATCAAACTACCAGTTTAGTACCATCCTCGTTAGATCCCACTCCACTATCGATTCTTACCGAATTGACTATTAAACCTCTAAAGGGCATTATTCATAAGTTAGCTTTCAACCCTCGTGCGAGAGCCACTCAAAATTATAACATAGTTGAAGACTTGGCTCAGTCTCCATCGGCTACGTTGACTCTTGAGGTGTTGCAAAAATTCCGTTCCCAAAGAGGACTTTACTTTTAGCTATCAAATGTGTGGATCCATCGGATTCCAGCTTAGTTATCTTTTATAATCCAAGTCATTGTCTGTGGTAATAATATTCATTGTTCTATCATGGATGAGGGAGCCTTGACTTGCATTATGTCCATGTCTTGTTGGAAGGAGATTGGTTCTCCTCAATTGAGTTAGCCACATACTACATTGAAATCCTTTGACGAGAGAACATACAAATGTGGGATTTCGAACTCCCTGCAAGTTGAATTTGGGGAAAAATTATGTCCATATTAGTCAAAGTTATTGACAAACCTCTCAGTTACAATATTTTATTAGGACATACATGGGTTTATACCATGGCTTTTATCGTCTCAACTTACTTCCATATGATCGCTTTTCCTCATAAATGAAGGATTATAGCCTTACACCAACTTACCTTTTTTGCCTTTGATTCACATGTTATTGGAAGTGTTTCTCTTGTGGGGGGAACCCTATAGTCATATCAGCATGTCGGACTTGGATTGTTGAACCCTATAGTCATATCAGCATGTCGAACTTGGATTGTTGAAGGATTCTTCACTTATGGTGACTTTTTCACTCCCTCCTCCTCTCCTTCCCAAAAACTCATCTTCGATAGCCTATATAATCGTGATATCGTCTTATACTATCCTGGTTGATCCATGGATTGTACCAAATGAAACTAACATCCAAATTTTTGGCAACCGAATGTCGTTAAGCCCCATTAAGTTAGATTACAAAGCCATTTATTCGACTTGTGTGGTTTCTTCTTTTGATTCACTTAATTGGGTAGACAGATCATTGGACTATGGTATATATTCCAATCCTTTCTCGCATGTATTCCCTACTGATGAAAGCATCATGGAAATCATGATGTCGGATGACGCATCGTGGGACGAAAATCACCATCGTTCCTCCTTACTTGAGTCCATTGAGAATTATCTCAGTGATGTATACCTAACTAATTTTTCCAAGCCTTGTATGCATCCCGTTATCGTTGTTGGTCCTTTTTGTGAAATGGGGCATTGGCTTCATGACATGTAACCCTAACTCGACCACATCATCACACGGTTTGGTGTTCCACAAGCAATATTTACAGATCACGGAAAAAATTTCCGTAATCATATGATGACCAAAATAATTGCTAACCTAGGACTTTCCCATGAAAGTTCAACTCCCTACTATCCTCAGGCTAATGGACAGGTTGATGTCATCAATAAAGTTCTTAAAATGATGCTTCATGCATGGTAGGGGTCCACAAATTGGACTGGAATTTTCTCATTTATGCTTCTTTGTGGGCATACCGAACCTTAGTCAAGATGGCTACCTGATTCAGACCCTTTCAGTTGGTATATGGCCTAGAAGCTATCCTCCCAATTGAACGCAAAATTCCATCATTAAAACTAGCTATCAAACTTCTTCCTGCCACTTCCGTAGAAGAGGAGCATCTGACTTGTTTAGATGAAACCCAACATGATGATATTATAGCTAACGAAGCTCATAAAAGACGCATCAAGGTACAATATGACAAGAATGTTAAGCCTCGTGTCTTCTCGGAAGGAGACCTTGTCCTGTTATATGACAAAGAGTATGATAAGTTAGGTTTAGAGAAGTTTCAACCCATGTGGTTAGGTCCATACATTTTCAAGCGAATCCTTGCAAAAGGGGCCTACGAGTTAGTAGATTTTGATGGAGTTCCCTTGGCACAACCTAGAAATGGGTTGTACCTAAAAAAATACTATGCTTGATCTCAAGTGTAGTTTTCATTGTGTACATATTGTCTATAGGTGTGTTGAGTGTGTTTGCGGCGTGTCTTTTTAGAGTTTTAAACGATTTTTGTTGATTCCCTTTTACGTTTGGTTTGCAAATGCCAGTAGTACTTAGAACCTATCTTCCGCAACATGGGCTATTTTTTCTTCAAATGGTGATTTAGTGAGTCTGCAAGGGATTTGTATTGGTCGCTCCACCAACAACATCAATGAGTATACCGCAATGGTCGATCTATTTTCTGATGTTATTGCACATGGTATCTGTCGTTTAGTTCTCAGATTTGACTCACAACTCGTAGTACTACAACTTGCTGGTATCTATTCAGTTATAAGTCCCACCATCTTACGCATGATTTTAAGAGTACGCCTTCTAGAAAGACATTTCAATTTCATACAATATGAACACATTTCTAGGAATCTAAATACATTGATAGATGCCCTAGATAATCATGTTTTAGATAGACATTTTCAACGAATGTAATTAATTTTCAATTCACGTCACATCATATTGAAAATACAATAGAAACCCCCAAAAAAATGATTATATATATATATGTTGGTTTTTACAAAAAATTGTGCCTGAGACACATATGGCATACATCGCCCATATAAAAAACTACATGCAAAAATCTAAGTAGACAACTCAAATTTTCTCATGATAGAATGACACTAAACGAGCCATCTTGCATAGTAGTCGAACAATATGACTAGGCACTCCTATGGTGTATTGTTGAAGTCGCAGTGGAAGTTGTTCGACCATGTATCATCAATTCCAGGTGTCAACTCTTCCATGTGGCACTCCACTTCTGACAAGACCTCTGTTACATTTGGATCTCGTAGCATATCTCATCCTACTGCAATGAACCATGTTCATTATAATACCTCCTCCTACTATCGTTCCTATGCATGATGGAAATTTGAAGCACCAATAAGTCGAACTAGTCCCACATCTGCATGAAACATCAATAGCTCAATCTTGAAAACATAAAAAAACACAATTTTCCTTTTTATAAAACTTTCAAGGACGAAATTTCTTACCTGCAGCACCCCATTCCTCACCCTCAGGAAGCATGAGCTCAAGGTCATCGCAGAAATCTATGCCTATGTAATAATATTCATAGATCATGATAAATTTTTTGCAAAACCATCCAAAGAAGGCTGGTGAGAAGATGATCATCGATGGCCTTGCATGTTGGGACATGTGATCTATCTGCCTCATCTATGGCACCCTCAGATCGATAGGCTCAAGTATGATATATTGAGGCTGAAGTAATAGAACCCGCTCTAATGTGAAGGAAACTAATATCACACTGTATCAAAAGATCTTTAGTTTTCCTTCTTATGCCTTAGTTAGTTTTTCTTTCATATTGACCAGAACTCCCTCGCTCCAATTAAAGAGTGTTGGCTCTAAACACTCCAATCCATATTGCATATATGATCTACTTGCCACATGTAATGTAGAGCTACCTTCCAATCTTGCGATAATGAATAGGATTTTTCTCAAAGGTAACCGGGTCACATCGTTTATATTGATCTTTCCATCCTTTGTTGGTTGGGCTTGAGGTCTACAATAGGTGGTGATATAATCTTTCACTATCTCCCTACCACTTCTGCCACCTAGGAGAGATATGGGGGAAACCCTCATGGACAATCCTATCAAAAAGTAGATATCCTTTACCTTTATCTCCAGTATATGTTCCCCAAACATGAACGTTTGTGCCTGAACATCCCATGAATGAACAAGGTATTTCAACAACTCCACCTGTTGACTCATACTAGGAAGCCAAAATAATTTTAACAATTCACAGTTCTTCAATGCCTGGATGTTAGCAGGATCATTTTTTGCATTTAAATCTTGTTCCTCATGTTCTCTTTCTCTCCATATGAAAGCCATTTTGTACTGATGAACCCCTAAAACATCAAGAGATTCATTAGGATTATTTTCAGGAAAAAAACTTGTCAAATTTTGAGGAGAAAATAATAAACCAACTTTACATTTGCGCCCAACACACCCCAAAAGATCAAACCAAATTGTTTCACCTCTATCTGCAATACATGACTGCCTAGGTGCAAACACTTTTCAACCTTTTGGGCCTGTGTTGGTCCTATGATGGAATTTTGGAACCCCAAGGCCCTTAAAAACTCATATATTTTGCTAGAAATCACAAAATGGAACCACTGAAAGAAAGAGAAAGGTTTTAGCTCCTACATGGAAGCGATGGTACTCAGAATCATCCACTAGATTGGTCACAATCAATTGTAGAAGATCGAGGGAAAAAGTACTCATAACTCTCATAAAAATGAACAGTCATTTTTTAGTATATATGGTCATATTTTTCATTATTTTATTCATATTTAATGTTTTGACGTAGTGATGATTCATTTTTACTATGAAACATGTATGTTTAATCCTTTTTGTGTTGTTCTGAGTAGGTTGACAGTTTTTAAGTGATTTTGTTGTGCTTTAAACATGTTATTTTTACCGAAGAGTACACTTTTTATCTCTTTCTTAGGCTCCTTAAACCTACAAAAAAGGAACCCCTTGGACCCCTCTTTCGACTCTTTTCAGACTCCCAAAACATGGAAATATTGTTGAGCAATTATCTTTTCTAAGTCATAAAAGTAAATGAAAATACATCTACTCAATATAAGTTTAACCCTTTTCGGGATTGAGATAGACTATTTACGAAAAAGGAATATCTTAGTCGAACATGGCTAAGAAGTTCTCTTGGGTATTGTTTTCTACCTTTCCTGACCTAAGGAACTACCTACGAAAAGGGACATCTAGAGTTTTCTTTTTCACCTCTTTTTCAAATTCTCTAAACATGAAAAATAAGTCGAGTTTTACCTTCACTGGACTCGTTAAAACATCAAACAATGATGGAATTGTCGAACATGACAAGGCCAAACCACCCTTCTGAGGGTTCATTAAATATACTCAGAGGGATTCATCTGAGGGATAGACTTACAGATAGAGCATATGTTATCCTCCTTAAGCTTGTTAAAAAATAAAGAGGTACTGAATAGTATGGTTGGGAAATTGGACAGGGTACTCCATTTGCTAATGCCAGTGAGTCACTCTTGAGCATGACACTCTTCCACTTCATCTTCATGGTTGTTGGGTTGGGTAATTTGCTTGTCTTTCGGTTCATCATACCTTCACAGATACTCAATCTCGGTTTTGGGTCAATGTTGGAAACTCCATTTCAGTGTCACCGATGTGTTCAAGAGAAGTCATTCAACTTATATCCATTACAATACTCTTAAGCCTTCATTCCATGTTTTCCTTTCTTGATCCAGTTCATTTTGATTATCCAGGAAGTTGACTTAAAAACACCCATCGGTACCTTGGTGATTGCATACATCAATGGCAAGTTTCCTTGATATCGGCGATAGGTTTACATCAATGGCCTTTAATCGAAAGATTCTATGTGGTGTTCGACATCAACTCGTTTATTCACACCGTACGA
Organism: Pinus taeda; assembly: GCA_000404065.3. Lineage (NCBI taxonomy): Eukaryota > Viridiplantae > Streptophyta > Pinopsida > Pinales > Pinaceae > Pinus > Pinus taeda. The sequence continues at coordinate 9,197 of APFE031678712.1, forward strand.
ATTGTGCTTGCGTACTTTGAGAGCCATTAACATCATCGATGGTTTCTCTCGTGTATGTTAATGACTTACATCATCGGCCAGTAATCAGATGGTGTATACCATGTTAGAATTCATCTCATTGTTTCACATGGTTAGACTCATACATTGGTTGGTCGTGTGAAAGAAGTAGAAGACCCCGAATCTAGTTTCCACCATCCGGGCTGCGATTTTAAGATTATATAAGATCACTATATATGATGGTTATGATCATAATGATAATCATCCAGTCATGGATCCACCATCAAACATTAGTGAACATGTCTTTTGACCATTATACATGTAATGTTAACTTATATGTTGACTATGAGTATGCCTCCCATAGAAAAAGGATGCCATGATGTAAATGTATTGTAACATAAGATGAATCTCGTCGGTTTTTCTTGATCCCGACTTGTCACAAGGTAAAGCACTTCAGTCATCAGTCATCATCTATGACTTTGTGCTTTAGGGGGCACTCTGTTATAGTCTATTTTGTCTCATCTGATCAATCAACCTCCTAATGGGATCAATCAACATCCTATTCCCCCTTTACATCATCATTGAACAAAGGCCTATGCATGACTCTCTCATTCCCCAAAGTTTTTGACCTGAACTACATCATCTAAGCCAGTTTTAGGACCAACGCGCCCTGGCCTCTTGTTGGATAACATTCACCTACAAGTTGCTCCATTGTGGCCTGTGTTGATCACCTACAGGTTGATCTCCTTTCACCTGCTTTGGTTCTAGAAATTCGGGAAAAAGAGAGAGAATCCTGAATCCTCCATTTCCAGAAGCTTCCAAGATCTATTGTAACCATTTACCTTAGATAAAAAATTTGAATCCTATCTTATCCTACCTTGGAGTTTCCATCCCCTATCCATAGATCTCATCCTCCCATCAAGAGTGGGTCTCAATACCAAGATTGGTGGAAGGATAATAACTCCCTACTTATCTCACTCTATATACTTAAAGCCTTCCATATGCAAGGGGTTGGATTTTGGAGAGTGATTCTACCCTTTTGCTGATGTGGGAGTTATCCTTTCATGCATTTAGGGTGATTGGAGGTACACTTTGTGAAAAAGGAAGGAAAATTCAACAACTTGGAGGAGCTCTTCTACAAGATCAACACCTATTTATGGTTGTAACTCACTCCATTTATATCAATACAAAGAGTTCTTTTATTTTCCTATATGTGATGTGATTATTTCACATATTTCAATACCATGTTGATCTGTTGAATGAAGTAGATAGATGATGCTACATAGATCTCGTAGTTTCTTAGCTTGTGTTGTCTATTTTTGGAGGTTCTAATTTTGGCAGCTAGAGCTAGGATTGGAGCATTCAAGCCAAAGAATGAGTGAAATATATGACATATTCCAAGTAGGTTTCTTCCCCTCATCTACTTACTTTAAAGAAAGCATTGGGTCCTTTTTCATTTTGTTGTTCTAGGTTAGCCACCAAACCTAAGGAGATAATTCTGTCCATAGTCATAAATCCCACATCTCTAGGAACCTTCAAGGTAAGTGTATAACCTTATCTTTTGAGTTCCCTTGATTAAGCAAAAAAAATTTGGCATAAAGATATTTGTACAGGGAAAATTTTAAGAACCACCATAAATTTTTATGTATAATAAATGGGTGAATCCCCAGATACATAAGAAAAATGGGAGGTGATTTGATCAATAATGTAATATGTATATATAATTTTTTTGGGGAATCTATCACCAGTTTATATTATCTTGTAAAGTCATGGCGAGTCTTTCATTGAATTATAAAATCTTGTAAGATCTTGGCAAATCTTTCACTGAATAATAAAACATTGTGAAGCCTTGGTGAATGTTTTGTTAAAGTATAGAACCATATATGATAATAGGAAAACATATTCATTAAACTATAATATAATAACATACATGTTTGGAAAAAAGAAACATAATTTTATCTTCCTACAAACAATGTTGCAAGTTTCAGTGGCCATGCTTGTCAAGGTTCTTACTGTACACTCTTTCATATCCTTCTATTAGTTTTGATAATATTCCACAACCAAGTTCATGTAGGTGTTGATCTTGACCACCAGTTCTGTCAAGGTAGGAGAGATTAATCTTTTCTCTACCACTTTTGTCAAGCTATCAAATTTCTTTCTTATTCCATAGACTCCAACTGCGGGATCAAAAAAACACGTCAAGTTTGTTTACCCCAACACGCCAACAAATAGCAAGCCCCAACTATATAATATAAGAAAGTAGTAGATATCCCAAAGGTCTGAAGGGGATATAATGGAAAGAAGTGATCGTTGTCATAAGCCTTCCAATCAATATATAAATATATAAATGTAGATTTATTATTATTTTAATTGGAAATCTTCAATTAAATAATAAAATTTAATTACGTCTCTCCCAATCTAAATATAATTCACTACCTTCATACGTCTTGCATTTTTTAATAGTGTTGTAACATGTGGATTAATTTCCATTTTGGTGCACAATCTCCGCCTTTTAGGACAATATGGTGCAGTGGCCCAACCCCTACAGATCATTACGATAAACTAAGAATAACATAGAAGATGAAAGGTTATACAAACCAGCATATTTTCCAAACAACTAATCCAACATCAATACCTTAACTTTTTCATGAAGATATCATATTGAGAATGTTTGAAAAATGGTGGGAAATGCCCAACCCCTACAGATCATTACGACAAACTAAGAATAACAGAGAAGATGCAAGGTTGTACAAACTAGCATATTTTCCAAAAGACTAATCCAACATCAGTGCCTTAACCTTTTCATGAAGATATCATATTGAGAACGTTTGAAAAATGGTGGGAAATCTGGGCAGCGGCTATCTCACTTCTGCGAGGGTGATGCAGAAAATTACCAATATTAATGGAGATATTGGTATTTTTTATTAAATTTTGTGAAGTGACTAAATGTAGCTTTAACCATTCACCTTAAGTGATGTTTTCTACAATATAATTTCTTAAGTCTATTTAATATCTTCATTATCATAAAAACCAACCTATACCCATCTTAACTCCTCATCTACCACTCTTAGAGGGATGAAATCTATTTATCCCTCTGAGCACTTGGTAGACCCAGAATTAAGATGGATCTAAGCTGATAGAATTTCCCCTTTAAATAGTCTATGCTCACATGAATACCATGGTATTACCATGGGTTATCATATGGATCTACGCTGATAGAATTTCCCCTTTAAATAGTCTATGCTCACATGAATACCATGGTATTACCATGGGTTATCATAAACCTGGAGCTTAAAAACTACTATTAGTAATTTATAAAAATTAATCAAATTAATAATTGACTTTTATTTTATTTTTTTATTTTAACCAAGTTAAAATGTTTAAGTGACATTAAATTACAAAATCCATTTTTACTCTTGATCTACCAAGCCCCAAGAGGGATCAAATATTTTTTCACTCTATGCTAGTTTGCATATCAGGATATTTGATCCCTCTAGGCACTTAGTAGATCCAAAGTAAAGATGGATCTATGTTGGTTTAATTTCTCCCCTTTAAATAAGCTACATTCCATGTGAATACCATGAGTCAATACCACGGACCATCTTTATTTTTATTGATACTAATATTAGGGTTAATAATATTTTTTGCATGGTATTAATAATAATTTGGCCCATGGTATTTGGCTCATAGGGTTTTCCTAAATATAACGCATTTTTTCAGTTTTAGTAAATATAAGGTGACTTATGGAGTAAATATAAAAGAAAAATGTTTTATTTATTTACCATACCTCTTGTTTATTTATATTTTTATTAATTTACCATACTTCTTTTATAAATATGGTATTTGGCCCATAGGATTCACTTAAATAAAACCTCTTTTATAAATATGGTATTTGGCCCATAGGATTCACTTAAATAAAACCTCTTTTTTGAGCCTTCTTAAATAGAA
>APFE031678712.1:13470-38010 GCA_000404065.3 Pinus taeda
AAATAGAAAGAGGGTTATGGACTAAATATAAAAAGAGGTTTTATTTATTTACCATACCTCTAGTTTAATTTATATTTTTATTTATTTATCATACCTTTGGAGTAAATATAAAAAGAGGTTTTATTTATTTACCATACCTCCACTTTATTTATATTTTTATTTATTGGGACCAAATACAACCTCCCAAACCAGAAAATGAGCAATTGCAAACGAATTTAACATTGCAAAAAAGAAAATCAGGCATTGTAATGGAATATAACCTCCCAAACCAGGCGAATCAAGTCAAATGAGTCTTTTCACAGTTTATCCGCCCCTTTTTGGGGCTAAAATGAAAAAAAATAATTATTTTTTATAAGTTGGGCTAAATATATGCAATGGGTGTTTTATAAAAATTTCACCCCTCTAAAATGAAAAACCCCTTAAAGTTCGTCCTTGGGCTAAAATCCACCCTTAAAATTTACCATGTATTTGTAAACATTTTAGGCTTTATTGGTCCCATAAGCACACAACGCTTTGCAAACAAGGTGATTGTAGCAACAACAAACCAATTCAATTATCGATAAAAATAAGTAAAATCATGAAGCATTGATCACTTACATGTTTCACATTGCATGAAGCCGTGATCGCAACAATAGGCTCAGAAGGAAATAATGAGTTAATCTTATTGTGGATTAACACCACAATTATGCTCCTCCATACACTACATCTTAGCCCACCAAAAATTGAGCAGTGGTGCACATCATCGAGTGATGCATCAACAATTATCTTTAGTTTATGAGCTATATTAGTGACAGTACGCACAAGCCTTTCAACCTCATATTCACTTTCTATAGAATTCATATCAACCATCTGCAATAGTACGCACAAGCCATTCAACCTCACATTCACTTTCTACATAAGCCATATCAACCATCTGCATAAGCAACCAAGCAAAATGAATAATCCATACAACACCAAAACCAAGTTCATTATATCAATAGAACATAGTTTATGTCAATACAATTCCTTTAAGTCTCAAATCTTTTAAGTCTGAGAAGTTTAAAAAGAACTACTCTAGGCACCTAAAATACATAATCTCTACTCCAAACTAGGGAAGAGTATAATTCAATCCTACTCCAAACTAGGAAAGGGTAAAATTTGAATCAAAATGCACCTTTAGTTTCTATGTTATTAAAACACTAATGTGTACTATTTTTTGTTTTGATTTTTGAGATGGCAAAGCTAAGGGTTCAAACATAGATTCATGTTTAAGTTTATTAGGTAGTGATGTTCTCTCCATGGCTTGGATCAAGGTCTGTGTGAGTTGGTTACAAATAAAACATGTAACTATAATAAATTATAATAAACTATACTCTGGTGAAAATGTAGATGGAATGAAGGGGATCTATGGTCAAGAAAAAACTTGAGATACTATCATTGCAATGACCTAATTTCAAATCCTGGCAGGCATGCTCTATATGCTTGGGTGCTTGGCATTGTAGTTTCAAATCGGCAGGTGTGCTCCATATGCCTAAGTGCTTGGCATTCCTGCCATATCCATTTAGTGACCTTGACCTAGATGCATTTGTGACATAGCCTGATGGCTAAATAATGGTTCAGGATCCTGATAATGATAATAGAGGAAAGTACTAAGTTTTCCAAAGAAGAAACATGCAATGGAGAATAGGAAGAAATTGAATATTCTTCAGGTGAACAAATAACTAAACGTGGTATTCTGCAAACCTAAAGCACAAAATATGATAGTTCTAGAAAAACAATTGGTGTGTTAAAAATTCTCCACAACTAAATTATCCATTTGTCCACTAGAATCACATGTATGAAAACTCCTCTTAATAGTATATATAATAAGAAGTCTCTCAAACATCTTTAATTTAGGTGGATAGTTGAAACAAGTATAAATAGTAAGTAAGATATAATTTCTGAATCTTGTTGGTCCTAAAACTAGAAATTTGGTAAGAATAAGACCAAAAAATCAAAAAATAAAATTACCCAAATTTAGGACTCTAACCAAGTCCTTGGCTTCTGAAACAATTCAACATTTAAACAGACATCTCTATCCTTCTCGTTAAAATTGCTATGGAAAGGGGGAAAAAAATAAGAGGCCCAAGATCATTTACTTCATATTGATTTGATCTCCATTTAGTGAGAACAACAAAGGCAGAGGTTGTTGAAGAAAGTGTAACTAGGTTCAATCTTCATAAATGTAATTTCGATCTTTGTACTTGTAAAAGAAAAGAATATTATTTTGGCATTATCAATAATGGGTTTCTTGCCCATTTGATAGGTCAAGCACACGGTTAAGTGCTTCTAGGAAAGTCAAAGAGTCAAAGTAATTATTGAAGACCCATGTGGGCATGTTACACTATGTAAACATATGTATTAGAGTCAAAGAAATATGTTTAGGATGATCCTCCAAAGTAAAGAAAAGTCTCCTCTTCAAGTCGGCTCAAAGAAATGAATTTTGGTGCACTTGAAGTCAACGTCGGCCTAACTAGCTCAAGTCAGCCCAAAAGGAGGGATAAACTCCTATATATAGGGTAGTTCGACCTCACCATTAGACCATCAAGTGATCTCTGAAATCAACGAACAAAGAGAATCAAGAAAGAGGTGCGAAAAAGGGGCATAAAGGTGATTCTAGGGCAACGAAGAAGAAGCAAGAGAAACCTAGTTTGGGAGGGTTTTTTTAGGGCCTAATTCTGTCACACGTGCAAATAAAGGAGGGAAGTTTTGCAGTCACATCAGATCCACAAATGCAGCAACATAATCAAGTTTCATTGGAACAACTAATAAAGCTTCCATCTTGAGCGAAGAAAAGGACAACTAAAGCGAAGGAAGGAAGCAAGTAAAAGGGCTCATTTCAAGCCCTAGATCAGCCACACATGTGAAGAATTCAGATCTATAGTGGGGTAAGAGGATCAACCTCTCGACTTGGAAATATATCTCAAGGAAGGTCTCATTCTCTAGCCTAAGTATCAAGGGAAAGGAATATCAAGCGAATTAGAGAAGGAAAGGAAGACACCAAAGAAGAGGTCTCTAAAGAGACCTAGGGTTTCTGTAGTTTCCGGAAAAGAGCACTCAGATACCGGAAGAAGTGTGAAGGAAGAGATCAAGGTGAAAACCAGAAGAAGGCATTGATTGAAGGAAAAAAGGAAGAGATACTGTGTCTTATGCTTGGAGGATCTACTGGTCAATGGTCTAGGGTTTGGCATTTGTAATTGAATCTTCAATAAGATAAATTTACAGAAGGGTTTTCCTCTCTAGGAGAGAGGTTTTTCCCTGGCTAAGAGCCAACATCTTGTGTTCCTATCTCTTTTTCTTGGTAACTGCTTGATGAAGTAATAAAACACACACTAATAATAATAAGAGAAGACCGTGCTATTAAGAAAAGTAAAAGGTACTTTACAAATTTTTATCATCGTCAAAAGAATATCACTATACCTAGATGCACTAGATTCTTAAACATGGAATCAGAGCTAAGGTGACACATCAAGGAAGGGCATCTCAAGAGCACAAAGAAGATTGAAGCATTAGGATGAAGAAGTAAGGGCACAAAAAGGTTGAAGCATCAGATCTACAAGCAAGAGTTCCAGATCCATAAAAGATGAGAAGGATTATTATCTTCTCTCCTAGATCCATCAAGAAGGACTACCAGCCTGGGAACAAAGAAAGAAGAAAGTCTTTCATCTAAAGGCTTCTGCAAGAAGGTTCATCCAAGAAGGGTTTACATCAAATATTCATCATCTTCAAAGGAAGGTATTCAGATCTAGACTCACCATTGAAGATTTCCATATCTACACAGTGAGAAGTTTTCATCACCAAGTAAATCTCTCATAAGGTCCCTTGAAGGAAGCATCTTGAAAGCTCTAAGCAGTCAAGTCATCAAATATTCAAGGAAGCAACAAGATCTCTTCATAAAAACTCTCTCAAGTAAGTATTTTTATGCCCTCTTATGAAAATATCAAAATGTCTTTTTGCAAGGAAAACAACAAATTGGTTGGGACTACTAATTTCCTTACATAGAAAAGAGGATTGATCTACTTCTAAAAGAAAATGAAGTTTTGGACTATGTTAAAGGGAGTGTCACTGTTCTTGCTAAGGAACAAACTCAAGACCTAGAAAAGTATAATAAGGATGAAACAAGGGCTCAAAGGATTATGATAGAATCCATCAAGGACCCTCTCATTCCTTATGTTTCCAAACTTGAAACATCTAAATATATCTATGATGATATGGTGGATTTATTCTCAGTTAGTACAACTGGGAAAGTGATATCATTGCGTAATGAATTATATAAAATGAAGATATACAAAGAATAAGGAATAACTCCCTACTTCATGAAGGGCTCTGAGATGAAAGACCAAGTGCACGAACTGTGAGAAGTTATGTCAGAAAGAGAGAAGGCCACTGTAGTGCTCAATACATTGCTTGAGGAATGGGGCAACTTCAAATCAAGTATATGTGCCAATAAGGAAGCCACCCTGTTGAATGAACTTTGGTCTCTATGCAAAATTTAAGAGAGTAAACTCAAAACCAAGGATCATGTACGATCGAAGGAGCGGGCATTTGCTGCTATGGCCACTATAAAAGGGAAATTTGGAAATTTTGGTCCACAAAGAAAGGGTAAAAGAGATATGTCCAAAGTCCAATGCTTTGGCTGCCAAGAATATGGACACTATAAGAGGGATTTTCCTAAGTTCAAGAAGGACAACAATAAGAGGAAACGAGAAGAAGACCACATTACCCAAGAAGTGAAAGAAGAAGATAAGAATTAGAATAAGGAGGACCCTTTGGATCTTTGCTATGATTTGAAATCAACTTCTTCACATAAGTCTTCTTTAAAGTTTTGGGTATCATAGGAACATGTAACCGTGGGATAGAATGCATGGTTTATGAGAACGGCATATTCAGGAATATAGGAGCATTATGCGGAAATAGATATATTCATGTAAGAAGGATGTAGCCATTAGATAAACTCATCAATGCATGAAGGAATGATCATGATCATCTTAGAAGGCCACTATCATCAGCAGAAAGGAGCATTTGCAGGATGAGGACTACAAGGATCCTTCGGTGAAATCTTCAATAGAGGGTTCATGAATTTAAGGAAAAATAGATGTCTCAATAAGAGTTCCGCTTATGGGGATTCAAGAAAGGATGATATGTAGGCAAGAAATTATGTAGCAAAGCAAAGGAGATTGAGGTAATCTCAATCTATGAAGGTATCAAAGGAAGTTGAGATGATCAAGGAAAGAACTAAGATGAGGTATGTATGCATCTATTTTTTTAGTTAAATTCCTGTCATCATTTGTATCAATGAGCATGGAGGATTTCTCTGGTAGCATGGTTAAGGAAAGTGTAGATTTCTTTCATTGAACAAAATGCACGAGGGCATGGCTCACTTACTGATAAAGGTCAACATGAGAAATGTCCTCATATGGAGTATGAGATGGTTGACAAAGAAAAAATATTAAAGAAGCATATGAGATAAATATATCAAGGATAAAACGACACCATTGACACTAGGAATCAAAATGTGACATATTTGTTGAAGGCATCTCCTGAAAGAAGGCACGAGAATTTTGACAAAGGAAGAAAAAGATCAAAGGACCCTTGACACCTAGAAAGTCCTTGGAGATGTGAAAATGCAAGATGTTGATGATCCAAGCCAACAATATGTCATGATGGAAATCCATCTTGTAAGGTACTATTTGATTTAATGTTATGCTTTGATTTCTTGAATAATACCTAGATAGGTTCATGCAGGGCTACTGGAAAAAAGTTGTAAGTATAAGTACAACTAGCATTCATGTGGAGTATGGAAATTCCAGAAAGAAGCATGATGAGAAAGAAGTAGCCATATGACGAAGGTTCCATATATGTATCAAGAAGGCCACTTTCCATGAATAAAGGAATGACATGACAAAACAAGAAGGAAAGTGATTGATGGTTGATGCCCTACTAAGAAGAAGCTCGACTGAGTTTCATGACATCAAGGAAAGAAAGTGATCAAGCATATGAAGGACCCAAAAAGAAGAAGTTTCTGATGAAAAGGAGAGTCCCTAGTTGAGAGGGAGCTCTGAAAAGTCCCTAATTAAGAGGGATCTTGGGAAAGTTCCTAGTCAGAGGGAACTTGGGTACATTCCTTCATAGGAATGAGCATATCTTCCCTAGTTGAAAGAGAGAGATAGACACAACATTCTTGGGTCACGTGGGAAGAAATAATGGACGATTGGGTAATCATATGACATCCAATACTCTTTGAGGATGTGTAGGGCATCCAAGATAAGAGTAGCCAAGAGGACCGATATTCTTTTAGGGCTAGGAACCCATGATAAGAATAGTCCTAGAAGTTCATACTCGGTGAACACCCGAGTGGGTATGTACCTTGAGAGACAATGATGAAGGTGTCTATAGTCATTGGTCTTGCCAACATTGTGCTCTGATCTAATAAGAGATAGGGATGTCAATCAAGGCCTTAATATGGAAACAATGTTGGTTACTATGATGCTAGAATAGATGGATTTCCAATCTGATTTCTCTGATGTGAATTCTTCAGATTGAAAATGTCTAAACACCTTGTAATTGATTTATGAATACCTCTCTAATTAAGAGGGAGTGTTGAAGAAAGTGTAACTAGGTTCAGTCTTCATAAATGTAATTTTGATCTTTGTACTTGTAAAAGAAAAGAATTATTATTTTTGTCATTATCAAGAATGGGTTTCTTGCCCATTTGATAGGTTAAGCACATGTTTAAATTCTTCTAGGAAAGTCAAAGAGTCAATATAGTTATTAAAGACCCATGTGGGCATGTTACACTATGTAAACATATGTATTAGAGTTAAAGAAATATTTTTAGGATGATCCTCTAAAGAAAAGACAAGTCTCCTCTTCAAGTTGGCTCAAAGAAATGAATTTCGGTGCAATTACAGTCAAGTTGGCCTCACTAGCTCAAGTCAGCCCAAAAGGAGGGACAAACTCCTATATATAGGGCAGTTCGACCTCATCATTAGACCATAAAGTGATCTATGAAATCAATAAAGAAGAGAATTAAGAAAGAGGTGTGAAAAGGGGGCATAAAGGTGATTTTAGGGCAGTGTAGAAGAAGCAAGAGAAACTAAGTTTGGGAGGGTTGTTTTAGGGCCTAATTCTATCACACATGTGAAGAAAGGAGGGCAATTTTGCAGTCACATTAGATCCACAAGTGCAGCAACATAATCAAGTTTGATTGAACTAAGAAAAGACTTCTAATAAAGCCTCCATCTCTAGCGAAGAAGAGGACAACTAAAGCGAAGGAAGGAACCAAGTAAAAGGGCTCATTTCAAGCCCTAGATCTACCACATGTGTGAAGAATTCAGATCTGCAGTGGGGTAAGAGAATCAACCTCTTATATTGGAAATATATCTCAAGGAAGGTATCATTCTCTAGCCTAAGTATCAAGGGAAAAGAATATTGCCAAGCAAAGTAGAGAAGGAAAGGAAGACACCAAAGAAGAGGTCTCTAAAGAGACCTAGGGTTTCTACAATTGCCGGAAAAAGAGCACTCAGTTGCCAGAAGAAGTGCGAAGGAAGAGATCAAGGTGCAAAGAAGAAGAAGGTATTGATTAAAGGACAAAAGGAAGAGAGACTGTGTCTTGTGCTTGGAGGATCTATTGGTCAAGGGTCTAGGGTTTGGCATTTGTTAATTGAAGCTTCAATAAGAGAAATTTGCAGAAGGGTAAGAGGATAAACCTCTCAACTTGGAAATATCTCTCAAGGAAGGTCTCATTATGTAGCCTAAGTGTCAAGGGAAAGGAATATTTCAAAGTGAAGTAGAGAAGGAAAGGAAGACACCAAAGAAGAGGTATCTAAAGAGACCTAGGGTTTCTGCAGTTTCCGGAAATAGAGCACTCAGTTGCCAGAAGAAGTGTGAAGGAAGAGATCAAGGTGAAAAGCAGAAGAAGGCATTGATTGAAGGACAAAAGGAAGAGAGATGGTGTCTTGTGCTTGGAGGATCTAGTGGTCAAGGGTATAGGGTTTGGCATTTGTCAATTGAAGCTTCAATAAGAGAAATTTGCATAAGGGTTTTCCTCTCTAGGAGAGAGAGGTTTTGCCTTGGCTGAGAGCCAACATCTTCTGTTCTTGACTCTTTTGTTTTGGTAATTGTTTGATGAAGTAAGAAAACACACACTAATAATAATAAGAGAATATTGTGCTAATAAGAAAAGTAAAAAGTATTTCACAAATTGTTATCATCATCAAAATAATCTCACTATACCTAGATGCCTTAGATTCTTCAACAGAGGTGACTTGATAAGGAATTACAAGACAATTCAAGCCTCTATAATTGGTCAAATGAACTAAGATTTGGAACATGAAACTTGAAATTGTTTTTTCTCAATACAAGCCTGACAACTTGTTTGTTTGCTAGAATTGGGAACATGGGTCCAAGATTATTGCCTTGCAGATCAATTTCTTAAAAGTTTCTCAAGCTGCTTTGATTTGGACAATCCCTAGACAATTGATTTCTTGAAAGTTGTAATACTATGGGGTTTTGCAATGTACTCAGAGAGATTGGCATATGACCACTTAATAAGTTGTTCTTCGAGGCCTGAGAAGTTAGGCTAGGGAGGGTTCTTATCCAGTTAGGCATTGTGCCATTCAACATATTATTGTCTAGTATTAAGGTCTGGAGATTCCTCTGAAGAGAAAGCTCCTGTGGAAAGTTTTCATAGAAAAAATGAAGTGGTATTTAGCATACCATGGGAGGATAAGTGACTTATGTTTGCTAGTAGAGGACCCTAGGTTCCTAGAGATTCTAGAGAGAGAACTTTAAGACTTGAAAGCTTGTAGAGGGTAGTTAAAAATGAATCTATTGAAAAAGATGATGACAAACTCTGGTTTGAAACAAAAAATGTCCTATTTCCCTTTTGAAGAGAACCCTTGTCACCCACAATTTTCAGTTGTGTTATTGCTTCCTCGTAGCATACAATGGTGAGAGATGAAGGAGTAGTAAGGTTGCAAAATTTTGTATTATTGTTCCATGCTTTTGATGCACTCGGGTCCAAGAGATTCTAGATTCTCAGCATGGTCTAGACATTAGAAGAATGGAATTGTTGGGAACCTAGCAGGAGAAATATAATGAGGATTGGAATCAACACTGCCCACTTCAAATAAGAGAATGAAGCCTTACCTCTTGCCATTGATTTCTGCCTCATTTCTTAGAACAACTCATATTGGGTATAGCTATATTGAGTGCTTGTAGCAACATAGTTTTGAACATAAGCATTGAGAATATGAACCCAAGTAGCATATCCCTGTATAATCTACAATGAAAAACAATACGCAATAGTGCAAAAACCAATTTTACCCAAATCCTCTATAGTGTTGGTTGTTCTCTGGAACTTTAGCCCATCTTGGAATGATGACTATCACCCAAATTCATCAGTGTGCTTGACATTGACAACACTAATCCTTCAACATGAATATGTGGTCCTTGTATGAGAAAGATGTTGAGGGAATCCATGCCACAAGAAAATAATTTTTGGAAAGCAGAGTCGTCGATGCAAGTGGAATTAAATTAATTCTCTACTGAGAATGGGAATGATCATTATGTTAAGGTTCAACAAATCTGAGACCGTCAATGCATTGCTTCATTTAATGGCGTTAATAATTGTGACAAGTGTTTCGGCGAGTCATGTGAAGTTGCAGAGCACTGGAGAATCATTAGGACATGCGTTTCGGTGAGCCATGTGAAGTTGGAGAGCACTAGAGAATCATCAGGACATGCATATTGGCGAGTCATGTGAAGTTGCAGAGCACTGGAGAATCATCGGGACAAGCGTTCGACGAGTCATGTGAAGTTGCAGAGCACTGAGCATACAAAACATTTAAACCGCTAGCGTAGAGAGCGCTGCTGCATCGGGCTCTGTAGCCCTAATGTGGCAGCGGTGCTCAGGTCATTGTATTGGAAAAATAAAAACCTAAGGTGAACCATGGAAATTCAGTAGATTTTTTCCTAAAAATTTTGTACAAACACGAATAATGCAAATTCATGGATAATAGATGTCACTACTATGCATGGTGACATCTCCAAAATAAAATGTATGGCGATACCTCCAAACCATTAGACTCTCAATTGGTGGATTGTTTAATGCACAATCTTCTAAATGGTGTAATAGTTCACGCGACTTTCAATGTGTAGAGTACCGCGGATTGTGCTACGAGCTTGATGACTACTTTACGACATATGACATATTTGCACACTAGGAAGCAATTACAAGGAAACGTCTTTGCAAACAACGAAGGTTGTAGGGCTCACTCACCAAAAAAACTCTCAACCCTTTTATGCAGACCTCACATTTAAAAACTCAGATTTGCATTCTAACCCTTAGATCTTATGATCAATTCTACTCTCTACTTTGTGAAGAGTTTTACACCTTGGATTTTATGATCACTTTTACTCTTCTCTGTGAAGAATCTTATACTTGTTGTGATATTCGAATCCTTGGATTTTGCAATTTGATGTAATCTATGAAGAGTCTTAAAATGGCTCACATACCATGCAAAGAGTTATATAAAGATTTATACAGAGGTAAAGAGGGAAAATAAGGAATTTTATAGAATCCCCTAAAATTAACCACCTCTAAAGCAATTTGAGATTTGCATGAATTTCCTAAAAATATCAAACTAAGTGTCTAAAAATGACTTGAACTATTGAACGAGTGTTTGAAAATGACTTGAACTAACACCAATTAATTAAAAAAATTATTTTCAAAAATCTAGAATAGTTAATCAATTTACTTCTCTTTTCTTTTTCATAAAAAAATTACTTGAAATGTATATTTTTATCCTAATGTACAATTTTATCACAATTTACTTCTGTTTTCCAAAATGTAAAAATCTATCATCATTTTGGAAATAGTCATTCTTTTGGCATTTTAATTTACTGGTGCTAAATTATTTTATAATACATTTTTGAAATGTTAAAAAACTTGCATATAAACAACATGCAAAACGAACCCCTCTAACGAACCATAGGCCATATTTCGTTTTGCTAAACTGTTATTTTAATTTCCAATGGATGCTATAACGGCGCTCCAAACACTCCTTTCCAGCGAGATATGATACAAGATAAGTTTGTAATAAAATCTCGCATGGGTTTTGATCAGAACTGCATTAGAATTAAAATGACCATAGGAACTCTTTAATATAACGCGGAATGACGGTATCCCACTCTTTCAATTAGGTGACCGTGGAATTATGATATAATGTGGAATAGCGACATCCAAACCAAAATTCTAAGGATAAATCAAAATGGATTATTTTTAAGTAACAAATATTTAACTTTCATCCAAGGTTGGGATTATCAAACATATTGTAAGTTTTTTTTAATGAAGTTGGGTAATAGTATTTTAAAATTATGAATGTATTTTACAATTTTATTATTATTATTATTATTTATTATTTTTATTTTTAGTCAAATTCTGTTATCAAAAGTTAAGTTGATTGTTATTTGTTAAATTTCATTGCTGAGTTTAAGTGACATTTGGTTGTTTAGTTGATTTTCTTGTTAAATTTCATTGCTGCATTTAGGTTCAAATTCAGTATCAGCTTTTTATAGAGTTTTAAAAACTAGATTAGCTTAGAAAATAATAGAAATTTTGGCAAGATTATAATAAATCTAGCAGACATTTTTGAAAAATTATATTATAACTATCAAACTTCAAAATTTTAAATGCTCCTAAATTTTTGATGAAGCTGAATCCATTTTCACCATCAAAATAACTATTCAAACACTCTAACAATCTAATTTTTTATTTTTTTTATACCAAATTGCATAAAAAAATTAAGCATCCACTGAATTTGGAGTACCAATGCACCATAACCTCAAAATAAATAATATTTTTCACTTAAGTCAAGTTAATCACAAGTATTGGTCACTAAATGAACTGGAAATAGAAAATAAATTAGTACTTTTACACTCCACGTGAAGTCAAGTTGCATGAAAGTGGTTGAGTACAACTGGATCAGAACCCAAAAATAAATTAATACTTATGGTGGCTTTTGCACCTGCGAAAAGTCAAGTTGGTTGTAGTTCTTGAGTATTAAATGAACCAGAACCAGAAACTAAATTAATATTTTACACACAACCGGCTTTTGCATCTAACTATAGTTACTGTACTTTTACAGGTCACCTAAAGTCAAGTTGCTTGAAAGTAATTGAGTACGAATGGACCAGAACCAGAAATAATTGATAGTCATGGTGGGCCCGCGCTCGTGGAGACATTCAGCCCAATTTGAGGAAGATAAACCCTAATCTTGCTAGAGCTTTGGTGGTGGGAATGATAAAATCTGGTACGCCTCTGGTTTGGAAGAACTTGTGCTCTCAAACTCCTGGTGTAATGGGGTTTGGACTGCAGCGAATGTGTTCACTAGCCATTTGAAAAGGGTTGTGCAGGATGTGAAACTGCTTATTTCTTTGCCCAATCTTTCAGCGACATTTGAGCGTCTGAACAATCCAACAGCAGCAAACATATCAGAGATCGGAAATGGGATGTTGGTCAGCTCGACTCAGAGAGTGAGTTCGATTTTCCTCCAAGTGGTGGATGCGGGAACCTGGTTTTGTGGGAAATGCAATACAATCTGTACAGTTGAAGCTTCGGGAGAGGGGAACCAGATAGCAACATCCGAATTAATGATGCATATGGCACGCAGAGTGTTGTTAAGACTCTGCTGCTTCAGACCATCAACAACAGCTTTAAGGTACGCGGTTCATTTGATTCCATCATTTGGGTAACGGTCTCCAAACGTTACGATATCTTAAACTACAAGATTGCATTGCCAGTAGATAATACTGACAGAACTTTCTAGACAAATCTAATTTGGAAGGGCAAAAATATAGGCTGTGGTCTTATTTAAGGGATACTTTTTTTTCTTGTACTAGATGATGTGGAAGAGTCTTGAACTGCAAACCCTAGGAGGGTCATAATGACAGAGGTTACTACTAGGAATAAAGAAGTGTGTACAAGTATGGAAGCTGATGAGATAGCAAGAGTGGAACCTTTACCGGTAGAGGGGGGTTGGCAGTTGTTTTGTTGCATAAGTGTTCATGATGAAATAGGAACCTTTGCCAGGAAAATCGCAGTGAAGTGCAAGGGTACGGCACTGCCTATAAATGTAGTGGTTGCCCCATGAGAAACTATACTTATCAAGATAAGTTGAAACATGGTTTACATCATATGCACAAGATAGATGATAAGTTTTATGGCCTGCCCGATGAAATTGAGGAAAAAACATTTCAACTTATGAGTTGCAATGGTCTACAAGATTATTTGAAGACGCGTTTTGTGTATTTTGCTTTTTTTTCTGAAGACACAGTAATTTACTGTAAAGAGGTCATAGATTTTTGGATTGCAGAAGATCTGGTTTTGTATATTTTACAGCTTTTCCCAAGACAACATAATCTACTGCTTTAGTGGAGAGCTATTTGACACACATAGGTCACAGTTTTATCAACTTCTTAGCGGATCGTTGTTTGATTGAGGTTGTAAAAATGGATAGTGTGGATGTGATTGAAGCTGTTGAAATACACCATGTCCTTCGTGATCAGCCGATTCCCATTGCTTAGAAGGAACACAGGTGTTATTTCAAAGTATTTGAAAAAACTCCCGACGGAGTTGCCATGTTTGACAGCTCAATGTACTAGAACCCAAAGTTGGAGGAGTTGGAGTAGGTTACCGGTTTTCCAAGCTACAGATGTTCGACTCTTTGGGTAATAGAGTTGTTGGGAGATGTTGGGGCAGTGGCAGCCGAAAGTGGAAGTTGAGGGTTGGGAGAGTGGACATCACCTTTAGCCGTGCTCAAGTCTTTTAGTTTATGTTATTGGAGAAATTGAAGACTATTGTGCAATAAAAAATTATGCTTGTTTAAAGGATCTGCAAAGTTTGTGCCGTCTCAGGTTTTTTAAGTCCCATTAAAATCACTGATCCGAGAGGGGATTATGGGAAATTGATTAAAGATGAGAAACTGTAGCTGGGAGTGACCTGCAAAGTTTGCGCCGTCACAGGATTCTATAAGTCAGGATAAAATTGCAAAGTCTGGAATATCTTTCCTTCGCCTTTGGCAGTGTGCTCTGAGCGATTGGGTTAATGAATTTCGAAAGCTTGCATATCTTGATATCCGGATCTTTAATCAGCTGAAAGAGCTCCCCGCAAAGTTGCTTGGAGATATACTCGAACCAGAAGTTCGACGAGTTGGAGTAGGGGATGAGTTTTCCAAAGCTACAGGTGTTGACCCTTTGGGGAATACAGTCAGAGTGTGTTGGGGCAGTGGCAGCAAAAAGTGGAAGTGGAGCTGCGAGAGTGGGCGTCACCCTGACCCGTGCTGAAGTCTCTTCGTGTATAATTATATTATTGGGGTAGTTAGAAGACATTGTGTGGGAATGGTAGAAGCTTAAATGAAACAGGAGGTGACAGACAATGGTGGGGATGCAAATCAATGGATGATTCTAATCTGATGAAAATAAATTTGGAAATTGAAATGCTAGAAAGTGGGATAAGTTGAAATGCTATACTATTTGTAAAGGTAAATAAATGTTTTTCCTTCATATTCACAGGTAACAAGAGGAACAACAGTGAAGCTGCTTGTCTCTGCCTAACGGGCAAAAAAGAAAAGGCCAATAATTTGTTTGGCAGACTAAAAAAAATGATTACTGAATAAATTAATAAAAGGGTAATTGATTTAGTGTATTTTGTATGAAGTGATGCAATTAGTATTTGAATTTTGTATAAATGTTAATAGCTCATTTAGTAATCTGATTTCTGTTTATTGTGTGGATAGTTTATATTTGAATTTTGTATAAATGTTGATAGCTAATATTAGGTAATCTAGTTTATATTCAACAATCTATTCGTTTTTATACTTTGAACATAAATCATTTGTGTTTTGACAATCAGACGCAAACAGTAAAGTCATCTGCCATCAAAACAGATAATATTTAGTTATCAGTACCAATTCAAACCTGTAGGTCTTTGCAAATGTATTTCGAGAAATTGTTACTTATGGATTATTGAATTTACATGAAAGGAAGACGATTTATCCAGAATGCAGCGCCGGTAAGCTATAAGCTATGTCGCGAGGCTTGATGATCTAAAACGCCGCAATACCGCAGAGAATGGGGGGATACCATCCATACCCGTGTACAATAAGTCAAGTAAGTAATGAGTGTTCGTCCATTTGAAGGTCTATCAATACTGTAGTATGTACAAGGGAGCCAGCTAAACCGAAATAAGACCTCGATCAATAGTGGCCAAAACACCCATAACGGGATAATAGGCTTGATTGGTTCCTGGTGCTTTCATTAGCTGGTCACTCTTCAGGTGCTTTAGTTAGCTCGTCCCTCATCGATCAATGGGATGTGACCCGTCTAAACCTGAAAGTGACAATGAAAGTTCATTATCTTTTTGTAGCACTGGCTGCTGTTTGACGCCCACTGAGCTCATAAATCTGTTTATTTAATGTAGATTCACGTTAATAAATGTTCTTACAAATTCCTCGTTGGAACCCAGGCTCTGCATATAATTGCTAGATATGCAGGTATCATGTCAGGAGTCATTAAAGGAAACAGAGGAAATTTTTACATGGGTGTTGCCAACAATTAGTTTTGACAAATTCCTTATTCCTACTTCCCTCAGTTTCTTGATCTGATTTATGTAGTTTAAAGGGTAAAATTAAGTGAAGCTGAAAGCTTATCATCTCATTATGGCACTGGCTACCATTGGATGCAAGTTTTATTAAACAGGTTATGTAAGGTTGTTACCAATATTCTTTTGGTGTTATGATTATTTTATTGGGTTAAAATTCAAAGAAGTTATTTTAAAATGAATTTTTGTTTAAGATTTTATTAAATATATGATTTTTAGTTTATTTTGGCATTTACACTCAGCTCAATATTTTTCTACTTTCAGTTTTATATTTGATTTAGTAGTTTAATTTAATTTGAAAATGTTGAAGTGAAACTGAAGTAATATCTCATTAAGGGGTGGCTGTAGTTACGACCGGTAATTATATTTTAATCATATTTTTGTTTAAAGTTAGTATGAATTTTATTTTTGTTTGAGAATCAAAAAGAATTTGCCGTTAAATTTTTTCATAAAAAAATTTTAGTATTTCAACTTTTATAATTATATAATTTTAATTATCGATTTTATATAGATTTATTTTTTTTTTTTTTTTTTTTTTTTTTTTTTTTTTTTTTATTAATTTGAATTCTTATTTAATATTTTTAACTTCGGATTATTTTCAAGAATAATCCGGCTTTAACATGTTCTTTCATCAATTTAAGCATTGCCTTAATTGATAAGTCATGACTTCTTTCATAACCTCAACTTGAATTTAGATATATCAGACAATATAACCTCAACTTGAATTCAAGTTGAGATACAGTAGACAATATCCGATGCTTTTTATATATCCATAGGTTTTTAGACAATATCTCCAATATTTATTTTAAGAAATTATACCCGAGTAGTCCTTATATAAATAAATGCTCTTCTTCATGCTTGATGCTGACCATGCAAACAATATCTCTAAATATCCTTTATTTACTTATTTTTAGACCAATTATACAGGCGTAGTCCTTATATAAATCCATGATCTTCTTGCATGAAGAGTATTTGCTTTGAAGCTGAGCATGTAATCCTTTTCTATTAAAAGTTGTCATTTTCCTTTTTCTGGAAAAATAAACCAATCTCTACTTTGCAAGCATACTATTGGTGGGTACCTTGGACATTGGCCATGGAGCCTGGCCAACTCCAATGCATTTGCTCATATTTCTCTTCATATTTAACAACTAGATGATAGTTGTGCTATGATATGTTTAATTATTTTTTCATGTTTTAAAAATAATACAAATAATTTCCATTACATTGTAATGATATTTTAATTTGTTTGGATTAATTAAACTTAAAAACATTTTTTTTATTAATCAAAACCAATATTTAAATTAAAAATTGTAATTTTTTTTTTTTTTTAAACACTCAACAATTTGGTTATTTCTATATCAAAATTAAATTATATATATATTATAAAATTTGATGAAATAATTTTTATCTATTATAAATGTACAAATTTAATAATTTAATTTAAGATGGTATTTTGATAGTTGGAATATATATGTATATATATTAAATTTAATTAGAAATATTTAAATTATATTAAACTTAATTAAATAAGCAAGGTTAATATTTTGAAAAGTGAGTTTGAAATGGACTTGTTCCATCACTTCTATGTTCTTTTGTTCATTACAAGTAGAAGTATGCATTGAAAGTGCTATTTATAATGTTATTGCTCGTTATAAATATGAAGTGTTGTTTAAAAAATAAATTGAGCCATTTCATGGACTTTCATGGTCAAATATAGTTGTTGATCCAGTCTAATCTGATATAGCCGTTTTCTAGTGAAACCTAGTCGTTGGAAGACTTGCTCTCCCTATTTAACATCATTGGAAGACTTGCTCTCCCTATTTAACACGCAGTCATGATCTGATTCTTCAACTTGGTTCGAAACGCATCGACAAATGTATTATTATGTGATTTCGGCAGACTTTTTTTTTCATAAAATAAATTGAGATCAAGAAAAATATGTATACCTATATTTGTTGTATAAGTAATAAAAGTAGTAAAGATGTATTTTCTCATTATATAATAATAATTTAAGTTTAAAATCACATTTAAATTAGACATCAAATTGATGCATAATGCTTTTAAATCTAAGATTGTAATCAAGTTAGACATTAAGTTGATGTATAAAACTTCGTTATTTGTGAGATAAAGAATCCATCTCTATACAACAATTTGACTACTAAATTTAAGACATACATATTTGACTTGGCTTGGATTGGATTTGAAGTTATAACCTTATAAATATAAACACATTTAAGCATAGATCTATCATGAGAGGGATCAAATTTCTTCATCACCTGCAAACTTATTTGACAGTGCAAAATAGAAATTACATTTTGTTATTAATATATTTTTAAGTATATTTCAATATTAATCCATATTAAAGTTTTGTATCCATAACCCACTCATATTTACTATATACAACGTTAAAATATTTTTTGTTAACATTTTTTTTGTAGATATATAATTTTTCTGTTAAATTTCTCTTGTGCGATTTCTACAGAAAGACATTTCTTAATTTATATCATAGGTTGTCAGAACCTAAAACTCAAAAACATCGAATGGTAAAACTTCATATGTATCTATACATAGAAAAAAATGTTAAAAGAAAATATTTGTTGTTATAAATTAATAATAATAATAAAAAAGCATTTTAATGTCCGTTGATCTATGTTGGTTATAGTTGAAGAATATTTTATTTGTATTTTAAAAGGGACATGTTCCAACTCCAAATTGAGCATGGACAAACTTACACATTCCCTTCACACTGCGTTGCTGCTGCAGAATATGCTGAAGAATATTTTATTTGTATTTTAAAAGGAATATACGTCAACTCCAAATTGAGCACGGACATACTTACAAATCACCTTCACACTGGGTTGTAGAATGAGCCTCTTTGCTCAACCAAGCTTTCAATAAGCTTAAATTGTATTGACTTAATCCCCAGCAAAAGTAAATTTTACATCTTCAAGTCCATATTCTAAACATGACGCAATTTTCTGTGCTTGTTGAATTAAGCTCAAGCCAAATACCCCAAGCAATGGAGAGGGGAAGAGCCTTGTGGGAGTTATGGGAGATAGATAAGATGGACCAAATTTGAAAAGTTTCTTCAACCTACATTCCTTCCCAAGAAAAAGAGCAACTTGTCATTCCAAACCTAACTTGCAAAGCTCAAGAAATGAAAAGATAATGACTCGACTATGATCCATTTTTGCACAAATAGCAATGTTGTCTTATATATATATATTAATTAGTATATATATATATATATATATATATATATATATATATATATATATATAAAGTAATTGAAAAAAAAACTTGGGGTTAAAACATTTTAGCTAGGTCTTTATATATATAACCCCTGATCAAGTGTGACAGAAAAGAGGAGGTGGGCCAACATCGATGGGAAGTGGAGATTTCAGGGATCATCCACTCGAGCGCAAGGACAGAGAACACATCGGGTTGCGGGGGAAGAGGACAGTAGGAAGGGCAGGTAGAAGGACAGGGTAGGGAGGGAGAAAGCCCCGAAAGAAGACAAGTGTTGTTGCGAAGGGAAGGCAAAGAGGAAGGCATGGGGGTCAACGAGAGAGTGGGCAGATTGGTGCCAGCACGTGGCAGGGTTATAGAGAAGAACCCACGGCATGAGCAGCTGGAGGCACGAGGGAGTTAATGAGGGACATCACTGGAAGCGCCAGAGAGCCATCATTCCAAGGAGTAGGAATGAGGAAAAGGACGACGAGAAAATTAGGAAGACAGGTGGGAGGTGTGGCGAAAGGCAGCAGGGACAGCGAGTTAAAACAAAAGGCAAGAGAGAAAGAATATGGTTTCATGTAGAAAGAGAGAGCGAGGGTAGGAGAAGTGAAAGGTGGTGGATGTACGAGGAGGACGTAGGCCGGTGGATGCAGTTGCGTCAACTCAAGTCGACGGTATGTATTCTTCCATTTCCTTAACATTATAATTACAATAATGCCAATTTCAGTGGTACTAGGGAAAGAGACCTGGGAAAGTAAGGACTCAGAAGGAGTCGAAACCATGGTTTCCTAGAACACTATCTAGGTCAGGAACGAGGACGAAAGGGAGAGAGAAGCAAAAGATAAAGAAACGCCTTCGAAGAAAGCGCAAAGAGGAAAGGAGGGAGACCGGGGAGAGAATAGAGAACCTGGTAAGGGAGAAAGCATAAGGAATATAGCTTCGTCCAGGTGGCTCCTGAGGCACGAAGGGGATAATTTAGGTAGCTGGTATAGAGAGGAAACTACTGTGGAGGCCACAGTAGCTAAGACAAGGGACATCTGGGCTGTTGAGAAACCTAACTGGAATATCCAGAATAAAACTGAGAGGATAACCAGGGGCTCAATTAGAGTGAAGACAATAGAGAGGTGTGAGAATAGAATGAAGAAACCTCGTGCAATTAAAAACAGGGACATGGTCTCCCTTTGTAGACTCCCCGGTAGGTCTTCTAAGGTAAACCATTCGAGTGAGGGTAGACGAGAAGAGATGAATCTGAGAGAAGAAGAATTGAGAGGCCGCAAAATGCTAACCCAAGCTCTGTTAAGGGGAAATCTGAGGGAGATGAAAGGCAAACTCAAGCTACCAGGACTTGAGCGAGAAACCAAACCCGGAACACTTAAATACAAGACAAAATGGGACGCATACCTTCAAACCACTGATACTTCTTATGGTATTGTTTTAGGTTTAAATATAATCTGTGTCCAATACAGTGTGGAGGCAAGCAAGCACATAGAGGAAAGCGAATTGGGCGAAGAAAACTGCAATCGAGATAACACAAGAATGGCGAGAGACGAAAAAAGTGGCTAAGAAGAGCAACAGAGGAGCAGGCAAAGCAGGGAAACAGACGGGACAAGAGCATATGAAGACCTTTATCGATGCGTATATGGCAGGGAATCCACCCGAGGTCAGAGCGCAAATAGCAGGTTGGGAGAGAGAACTAAATGACAGTGTCACTAACCAAGATATTCCCACAAAAGAATTGGAAGACATGGTACAAGACCCGGGGAAGACCTGCGGTCGCCACACTCTATTCAGACAAACGATACAAAAATATTGTGTCATGAAGAATGTAGTGGCCTGAGCCATGACTCTCAATAAAGAACAGGCAGTAAACAAAGGACAGAAGGCACAGGAGGAAACCAAAGTGAAGGAACCCAGCAGAGCATATCTCCTCAGAGAGATAGCAGCAATTTAGATTCAAACATATCGAAACAACCTGGCACTGACTAGGATCAAGCAAAGTCTGCAGGACATGAGGAGAAGCGAGATGTTGGGATCCAGTGCTAAAGTCCCAGCCCCGATGGAGTCCTCAGACGAGGAGTAAAATAGAGTTCTAGATAAAATTTTGTTTTTATGCCGATTTGCTTTTACTTTTCAAAGTTGATATTCAGTATAGATAAAGTAGACAATGTTGTAAGGATGATAGAAAAAGACTTATTTAAATTTTGGACAGCTTTTAACGCTTACAGGGGGCCAACCTGGTTTCCTACAATCAGGTTGAGACCACCTGTTACTATTGGAAAAACTTGATTATGGTTAGTTAATATAAATAGAGAAAGTACTACCAAGCCTACGAAAAAAAATCCTCAAGATTAAAACATTTAGCTAGTCTCACTATTCTACATATTCACTGGTTTTCACGTATTTTTTGGGCCATTTTTCACCTATTTTCGGGTCATTTTCACTTAAATACAACAATGATTTGTTGAAATTGCAAGTTTAAATAATGTAGTTTAAACAATCCAATCCAACTGTCCAAAGAGATTTTCAAAGCATTGAATCCATTGCATTAAAAAATGCAATTTAAATTATGAAAAATTACACACACACACATATATCAAATTATGTGTTGATCAAATCTCTCGAACTACAAATATTTGGTTAATTTGGCATTTTAAAAGAGGTTCAAACCTAAGTGCAAGTATTTTGTTAATTAGACATTTTAAAAGAGGTTTGGACCTAAAGAGATTTAAGCCCTCTCAAAACTTGTTAACTCCGTGTTTAAGATGAATCCATACTTGTTATAAACATAGTAGTTATAAACATTAACTATTGAAAGTTAATGATCTAATTTTAAGAATTACTTGGAATGTGAATAAAAATTCCTCGCAGAGTTAAGAGACTATTTGTAACACCCCAAGTTGCATTGGATTTAAAAAAAGAAAAAAAAAACCCACTTAGAATTACTCTTAATTACTTTATGTTGAATTTGATAAAAAAATTAGGTTCGTTAAGAACCTAATGAAATTTTGATACAATCTTAAAAGAAATTTATTATTATTTTTATGATTAATTTTTTAATCTGGAAAGGTAAACTCATGGAAAGGCCCACAAGATTCCCCAATTTCGGCTCCAGGGAAGGCCCACAAGATTCCCCAATTTCGGCTCCAGGGAAGGCCCACAAGATTCCCCAATTTCGAGAAGGTTGGGAAGGACACTTATTTTCCTACCTATTAGAGATTTAAAGGAAAATATTGGAGGAGAGGAGGGTTGGATCGTTCTTTTTTTAAGGGAAGAAGTTTAGAGGAGGACACTGGTTGGAGGCAGGATGTTGCGAAAGAGCGAATTCCTGTGCTAGTTAGGACCAGTGGAAGGCTCTAAGTCGAATAGAACACTGTAAATTCTTGTTGGGCTAAGTGAAACCTTGATGCCACTGAACTAACCAAAATAACTCTGAGTGGAATTCATTGTTTGGAAATTGGGAGAGCTTTGGGGGAGAACTGGACGTAATAGCCATTCTCATTGGTAGGGAGGAGTGGTCTTCCTACACAATTTTTTCCAGATTTGGGTGTGAAGAAAGACCCTTCCAAAACCTTTTACTTTCGTGATGTGTTAAAGTTGCTTTTAAAACAACATGAATGAATACATTTGCATACTATAAAGAAGAGGAACATAACAATCACCAGCACATGAAAACATAAGCGTTGATAACGGAGTTCGTCCAAGAGGGACTACGTCTCTGGGCCCCGGTGTCAAGACGGTGTAGGCCGCTGCATTAAGTGTTGTAAATAAAGATGATGTACACAAGAGATGATGTCTCGATCATACAAAGAAGAATGCCCTCACGCAAGAGTGGCTCTAAGAGATGTTCCACAACTAGAACTCTCAATCAAAGGACTCTTATCAGTATAACACAAAAACATGCATAGTGTGCATCCCGCCAGCATGGCACAAAAGGGATGTCAAAGAAAAACACATGCATGACGACATGTAATAAAGAAGAGTATCCCAACAACATAAAATAAGGGATCTCAAAGCATAACATGAAGGGTTATGATAGCAAGTACATCATATAGAAAGATTCCACATCAAATCAGGAAGGAATCATGACAATAGATAATAAAGAAGATCCTACATCACTATCAATCAAGGATCCATGCAACATAATGTAAAAGAAGGAGTATATCAACAAATCATATACCTCACACCACGAGCCATATGAAGAAGTGGATGTCTCACTGCTAAAGCTGCTCAGACCATCGATCTCAAGGCATCGATGAAAGAGGATGGCTGCTCACACAAGAATGTGGACATCTGAATCAGACTGTCAAAGTGTTGAGACTTGCTTAAACATCATTTCACAGCATCGATTGCAAGAAGAAGAACCAATCAAGAAGAATCGATCACAGAGAATTGATCAAAAAATGAATCAACCACACACGAAGAAGAATCGATCCAAAAGGAGAAGAGTCGATCAAAAGAGCAGAATCAATCATAAAAGAAGAATCGATAAAAGAATAACAACGCTGGACTTCTTGCTCTGCAGCTCTGCGATCTGTCAGAACTTCAAGTGCCCTCTAGCTTCCATGCTTATCTGTAGTACTGCGGCTCTATGGATTTAAAGCGTTGCTCTAGCTTCATGCTTCTCTGCGCATTCAGGCTTTTGGGCCTCTCTTCACACAACCTCTCCACGCAGTCTCTCGGGCTCTCTGTTTTACAGCTGCTATCAGGAAATCTAGTGTCCACTCGGAGCTGCTAGTCCCACTAAGACTGGTAGCTATCTTAGAAACAAACAAACTAAAACTACTTTCGCTTTCCTTTATGAGAAGTAGATAAGAGGAGAACAAAGGACACCAAGCTCAATCTTGTGCTTGGTTCCTTGCTTAGTTCCTCTCCCTTCTGATAGATCTTTGCCGCTCCTCTTTCGTCTACCCAGCTTCGAAGAGCATCTGTGGAATCAAAGCAGCATAATACTATCAAAGAACAGAGATCTACAGTCATAAGCAATACATGACCAGATATGTATTGGCCACACAAATTCATATATCATCAAACATACAAGAATTTGGAGGAAAACTTGAATAGATTTATTAATATCAAGAAAAGCAAAGAGGATTACAACCAATTGTTCTGACCCATCATCATCCTCTCAGCGTGAAAGCCCCCCTTCACCTCATGAAAAGCTTAGATCACCCAACACTATGATGTTGCACCAGGAAACCAACAACACTTCCTTACAAGATACAAGATTCCAACCTATGGATCTCTGTGATGAGGGATCCATATATAGATGATTGTAGGTGGGTGAGTTAGCTTTTGGGATTTTGATTAGTGTCCTCCCTCTGATAGTTCTTGATTCCACTTGGAGATTGATGATCTCTTACTCATCCCTGGGCGAATTCAGAGAGGCAAGTGTCACAGGAGAAGTTTCTGAAAGATTCCATGATCATCCACCTTGCAAATTGTCTCTACCATTTGTCTACTCTCACCCATCGCACCTACAGAAGGGATTTCTAGTATGCATCACACTTTTTACACTGAGCAGGTGAGATGCATCGCACCCTCTGCACTAGGCAGTCTGTATGGTCCAGTTTTGACCAGTTCTGAGCAGTTTTCCATGGAGAACTTTTGGGAGATGATGTAATCAGTTG